>JAUZST010010148.1:0-12571 GCA_034779995.1 Parotocinclus haroldoi | reverse complement strand
CGCCATCAGCTACAGGGGAACACGAGCGGGGGAGTCCATAACGGACTATAAAAACGAAACAAAGGATAACGGAGCACACACAGACAAAGGGGGAACACTAAAAACGTAACACACAACAGATGAAGAATAACGTAATGAGCCGGCGAACACTCGCGTGTTCGCGCGACTCATATAACGGAACTAATTAATTAAAATAAAGAACAGGTGTGCAATTTAATGAAACAAGCCAATCGTTCGCCGCGGAGAACCAAAACAAAACGTCATTTAAGACTTAGGGAGAAAACGAAAACATAACACTAAGTGATCGGGGTAAAATAACTCACCGCGCCGAACAGGGTAAAAAGGGCTCGCAGTGCGAACCGAACCCTAACAGGACCAACTGTCTTATTGTTAGTTGCCCTTATACTACGAAATACCGCTGGCAAGACTGCAGTCCATTTAACACCCTCACAATGGAGTTTAGTCAGTTGTTCCTTGATGACACGGTTTGCACGCTCTACCTGTCCTGAAGCTTGTGTGTTCACAAGTTTACAGACTGCCTGCACTACCTGTCCAGTAAAATGAGTGCCTTGATCTGACTCAATTTGCTCAGGAACTCTTTATAGCAGGAGTGTGAATCTGAGGTGCAACATTTACCTTATTACTGTTAGGGTTCGCGCCTTTTCTCCTTCCTTTGCTGTTTTCCTCCCTACATGCTTCTTTTTCACTGTTCACCCTTGTCCCTATTTTCTCCCGATCCCTTAGCCTTTGTTTTGGTTTTGCACCAGTGCTGTGCTGTGGGGGCGTGTGTGTTTCCACAGGAATCCATTGGTTTATCTGATTACTTTCCTCCACCTTCCACACCTGTCCGGAATTATTCTATCAACTACAACCGCCTATAAAACACCAGGGTTTTCAGCCAGACTTCGCCAAAATGTTCCATCCACTCGCTGGTATCTGGCTGTTACGTTTTAGCTTATGCTAACCCTTCGCTGTTGTGCTCCTCTCGTCTCTGTTGATCGTTATTTCTCCATGTTTGCTTCAGCTCATCTAAGTCTTGTTTTGTTTATCTGCAGCCATACCTCGCTCCGTCTTACATCCTGTCCTCCGGACTCTTACCATACCCGCCTGGATTCCTGGGAACCTTCGCCACCGCCGTAGCATTGTTTTTTTTCTGTCCTTTTGTGTACCTTGTTCTTTTTCTGTTTTCCACCAATCGTGGCAACCTTTTTTCACATTCACACATCACTCATTGTTGTACATACACCGCTGTTTACTCGCATGTATCTTCACTCCGTTTGTGTATAGCACTGTTCACATTATTGTTCACCTGTACATATCCATCACTATTAATAAATACACCTTCTTTTACATCTCTGTATCTTGGCTGTCGTTGTGTCCTGCATTTTGGGTTCCACCTCAGTTCTCAATTACATGCTACATAATTTAACACCTGCTTTGGTTTGTTCCCTAAACTTAGGATTCCACCAGGAATGTAAAAAACTGATTAACTATCTTTTCCACTTCACTGTGACCCAAAGAATGTAATTGTGTAGCTAGGTAAGGGAGTAATGACTCTGGTGCGACTATTCGTCCCCATTTGATCCAGACACCATCTGGGGCCACATTTGCACCTGAATCTAATCACTTCCACAATTCCAAACTGGGGGAATCAGACTGTTTGTCTGAAAACAGAATTTTTTTTTGGTATGGCACCCTGTAGTAGTAGGAGATGCAATGCTAGCTGGTGGTAAAAAACTTGCCATTTTAGTCACTTCATCTGCAATTCTATTGCCTTGTGCTTCAAAAGAATTACAACCTGTGTGTGCTTTAACTATCACAATGGCTAAATCTGTGGGTAACTTGACAGCTTCCAAAAGACTCTGTACCAAGTCAGCATTTTTGACCGGAGAATCAGAAGCTGTGAGAAAACCTCTGTTTCTAAATTGTCCAAAATCATGGGCCACACTAAAAGCATATCTGGAATATGTAAAAATTGTGGCACTTTTACCTGATGCAGGTTTAAATGCTTAAGTTAGAGCCACCAATTCAGCTTGCTGGGCTGAGTACGAGGGAGGAAGACTACCACTGGCCAAAGTTTGAAAGCTGTCAGTCACCACCCATCCAGATCTACGCTGACCATCAGTGTGAGTTGAGGAACTGTCAATAAAAAGAATCAAATCAGAATTATCAAGAGGGACATCTTTAAAAACAAGATTAGGACTTGATAATTCAATGCATCATGATCATTCGCTTCCTCATAAGCATCAGCCAGTGAGGACATTATAAAGGAAGAAGGGTTGTTCACGGGGGCATTCTGAATCACCACATTAGGAGCTGTCAAAACTGCAAGCCAGTTTTCCCATCAGGAGGCTGTTACCGACAACACACGACCATTATTGAGCAGTGCTGATACAGAATGAGGACATTTGACTATCACTGTTTGTTGTAGTGTCTGAAGTGCAAATGCTAACATGGCTAAAAAAGTAGCCTGTACTGCTCTTAAACATGGATCCATTCCACATGCTACAGCATCTAACTTAGCTGAATGATAAGCTACTGGATGCTGCATACCATCATGTTCCTCAATGAGACAGGATGTCACGAAACCACAGTCCACAGTCTTCATGCACAAAGACAGTAAAAGGCTTGTTTGCATCACAAAGACCAAGAGCTGGAGCAGATATGATGGTTGATTTCATATTTACAAAAGCAGTGGTAGTGTCCTCTGTGTGTACAAGAGGGTCATGTTGCCAAGGGTTCCCTTTAAGCAGATTGTAAAGTGGTTGAGAAATCACAGCAAAAGAATCTATCCAAGGTCTACAGTAAATGCACAGACCTAAGAAAGCTCGCAGTTTGTGCACTGTGGTTGGCAGTGACATTGCACTAATTGCAGAGCTTCTTGCAGGCAAAATACCTCTTGAACCCTAAGTAACCCATTGTCCCAGATATTGTACCCCAGCACAACACAGCTGAGCTTTGTTACAACTGGCCTTGTGTCCTTTGCTAGCCAAAAAATCAAGGAGATTCCTCACGTCTTTATCATGTGTTTCCTTGGTCTCACTACTCAACAAAACATCATCAACATATTGAATAACAATGGATGACTGCAAAATGTGCTCAGCTTGGGAAAGATTCCTGAGTGCCTGGTGGTAAGCCCTTGTGGCAGCCATATTTACTAATATTGGAATCTCCCTCTATGAAGGCAAGCCAAGGCTGGCTTTGAGTTGCTCATGGAACTGACCAAAACCCATTAGTCATGTCAATGACAGAGAACATAGAGTGTGAAATAGGAATTACATCGAAATAGTATATGGATCAGCAACTAGTGGAGTTAGCTTATCAATATGCTGATTGGCTACTCGATAATTTACTGTGAGCCTCCAAGTTCCATTAGCTTTACGAACTGGCCACACAGGACTGTTGGATACACTATGTTTCAATCAAGATTCTCTCAAGCTGTTTTATTATTGGCCTAATACCCTGTAAAGCTTCCTTATTAATAGGGTACTGTTTAGTACAAGGAAGCTGAAGACCTGTGAGAACGACTGGCTTGATATCTAGAAGACCACAGTCATCTTTATCCTCAGACCAAATGGCATGATCAGCTAGATCAGAAACTTTCAAAGAGGCAACATTTCAAACACAAGTTCCACAGAAAATCCATCCCAAGAATATTTTTACCATTTCCTATCCACAATTCCCATAATACTGTTTTAGGTCCTAGATTAGCATATATGGGTGCAGACAGAGTTAAAGAAATTCCAGCATTGCCCAGCCCCTCAGCTGTGATGTATGTCTGTTAAAACTACTCATAAAGCTAAGCAAACAGTTTCTGAAAAAGTAGTGACCTGAGCCCCTGTGTCTACAAGTAATGAAAAATCCTGTTCCCTCATTTGAACATCAACAAAAAGATGGTTCTCAAATACTCTACTGATGTACTATACACAGGTGGGCAGAAGTGGCTGGGCATTTTAGTTTAAAGCCGGGGTAGACGGGAATTCTTGTGCTTGTGCATCCTTGCAGTGCCTTAACATCAATTAGCAATTAACATCTCCAATTGTTCTTGTGAAATCCCTGGATGTGAATTCTCTGCTGATAGGTCCTCCTGACTAATTCGCAAGCTCTTTCTGTTACTATCTATCTGTTTTCTGCGACAATCTCTCGCTTTGTGACCTATTTTGTGACAGTAATGACAGTTTTTTCTGCTTGTAATTAACTGGACTTGATTTATTGATTGCAAGGGAGTGTATCAAGGTTACACTGTGATTCGGCTCCAAGTCCAAATCTAAGCAATCAAGCTCATTTTTAAGGTCCGCCCATCTAGTTGTTCTCCAGTGTGGGATGGCTGTTACCAGAGCTTGTCTGAGATCAGGTCTTAGTGACTCTATCAGTTGCCCAAAACGTGGTCAGTAGTTCAGTAGTTTGATCAATATTCGATTCACTGTTATATTGATCAATTCCACAATGAAACTAAAAAAAACTCTTTCAAACCTTCCGTAGTATTCGGCTACTGATTCCCCTTTTTTTGTTTGCAGCAGGTTATTTGTCCCCAATCAGTCATAGTCTTATGACACTTACCCAACGTTTAAAAGTCTCTCATCCTTGGCTAGCGCTAGCAACAGCATCATTTGGATGTAACAAGTATAGAGTTTTCTTTCTCTCCATAAGCTCAATGAAATCAAGCCCCATTTCCCTAGGATGCTTGAATTTCTTTGATATTTTATTCAGAGTGACTGCATCTAAAGGAGCGTGGCTAACTATCCAAGTTTCCCTGATTAAACCACAAATATTATGGATTTCAGACGGCACAACTCTTACTGATCGCATGTGCGCAGTATTAAAATCTTCTTTGTCCAAGGAAAATTCTGAGTTGGAGTTCTTGTCCATGGATATGGCAGCCAATTCTGGGTATAGCTTAGGTGATGGGGGGTTTCGATCTGGCTGATCGGCTGGAGGAGCCACTGGTGGAGGGAGAGATCGTTTTTCAAGATCTTTAAGCGAGCGCTCAAGTTTTTCACACATCGTCTGGGCATTAGCAGCAGCTATGTTGTACTTTTTACAATTTATGTTCTTGAGTTCTACTTCACCTTTCCCTAGTTTATCTTCCGCCAATTTTAACTTGAAATCCCGGTATTGTTTATTGATGAAGGTACATTCTTTAACTGAATCATGTTTAATGCCATAGCCCAAAGCTAATTTACATTCAGACAGAGTCCACACTCTTTCATTTCAGTTCCACTTTTAACTATCGTGCTATTTTTATTGGTTGTGAGGCTTATTTTATGTTTTGTGATTTCTCAAACATGGTAAAGAGAAAATGATGAGCTCTTCCTCTTAATTCAAATTCTAACCAAGACAAATGGTACACAAACACAGCAGTAGCAGAAACAGTACACTTCTTAGGATAACAAAGACTAACAAAAACAAGACTAAACACAGCCCTAAGGTCTCCACTCAGAGAGAAGCTACTCAGACAGAGTAACGGACGTGCAAGACAATAATGCACTTAAAATGTCTCTCCACTCAGAGAGGATCACAGTTACGCAGAGAATTTGATTCTCATTGCACACACCTGGCACTCATCACCATTCACCCTATTTATTTACATCTCACTCACACTTTAGCTGTCACTTGGTCCCTACCTCATTTCTAAGCGCTCTGTTATACTCTGTTTTGCAAGTTTGTTATCGCTTTACCTACGGTGCCTCGACCCTTGCGTTTGTCTCCGACATTTTGGCCAATTTGTTGCATTTGAGCCTCTATGGAGACAGCAGCTTCCGTACCTTCCATTGACAAACAGCTTGCAGAGCTTTGTGACCATCTCGTGGAGGTAACGCAAGCGGTTCGGCAGCTCATTGCCGGCCAAGCGACGCTAAGCCTGTCCCCAGGTGTTCCGCCATTCACCAACAGTATTCCACTACCGCCCAGCCCACCGCGCGTTAAGGCACCCTCTGCTGCCTATAGGATCACCCTACCAGACAGATGCAATGGGAATTCAGACCGTTGCCAAGGCTTCCTTTTGCAGTGCGACCTGTATTTTACTCACTCACCTCCAGAGGTGAATTCTGCCCGTATCACGTTGCTGATCTCCCTGCTCACCGGTCCCGCTCTGGACTGGGCCACTGCCATTTGGAACAAGCAGGGTGAGGAGGCTCGCAACTACCAGCACTTTCTGGAAGCATTCCTGGCAGTATTCCAACATCCGTGCGGGGGTCACTCCGTGTCTGAACAACTGCGGGACTTACGGCAAGGGAACCGCTAGGCGGCCGAATACGCCTTGGAATTCTGAACTCTGGCGGCTCAAAGTGGGTGAAACGAGGCAGCCCTTCTACCCACGTTTCGCCTGGGGTTGCGACAAGATCTTCAGCACGAGCTCTTGGACCAGAATGCTGATCTGGATCTGGATGAACTCATCGCCCTGGCCATCAGGATTGACCAGCTCCTTGGTTTTCGGCGCCAGACCTGGCTTCATCAGTGGGAATTGGGGCTATCCTCTCTCAACGCCTCGGGGACCCCCTCCAAGTTGCACCTGGTGGCTTTCTTCTCCCACAAGTTAACTCCAGCAGAGCTACAATGTGGGGGATAGGGAGCTGCTCGCCATCAAGCTTGCCCTAGAGACATGGAGACACTGGCTGGAGGGGGCCAAACACCTGGTAACTATACACACTGATCACAAAAACCTGGAATACCTGAAGGCTGCAAAACGGTTCAACCCTCGCCAGGCCCGTCGGGCATGTACTTCACCCGATTCAACCTTATCATTGCCTACCACCCAGGGACAAAAAACGGCAAGGCAGATGCCCTGTCTTGCTGCCTGGAATCTGGTGCTGAAAGCACAGAACCCCCGGAACCCATTCTCCCAGCCTCATGCTTCCTCTGGGTTATCCAGTGGGACTTCGAGAGAGACCTAGAGAGACCAAGCACTCGCCCAGACAAGGGCGCTGCTGGGGTGCCCTCCTAACAAGAAATACGATCCTCCGGAGTTCCGGGATTGGCTCCTGATCTGCGCTCAGGTCTCCCCTTGCACACCACGCACTCTGCTGTCTGGTCCCCAACGTCCCTGGTCTCACCTGGCCGTTGATTTTGTAACCGACCTCAACATCCTCGAACGCTTCTCCAGGGCGGTAATCCGGACGACTGGGCAGGTCCAGACCAAAGGCAGACCGAAGAGTCCCAAACCCAGCTACCAGCCAGGCAACTGAGTGTGGTTATCTACCCACGACCTACGCATTCAGGGGAGTACTGGCAAACTTACACCTCGTTACATTGGTCCTTTTAAAATCACCTTGTCACTTTTCGTTTGGCGACCCCCGTTGGAGGTCGACGGTGCCGCACCTACATGGCCCACAAGCTGCTGGACTCTCGCAGACGGGGCTCACGACTGCAGTACCTCGTGGACTGGGAGGGTTATGGTCCAGAGGAACACTGCTGGGTGGACATTCTGGACCCCCTCCTCATTCAAGACTTTCATGCCACCCATCCACACCGCCCAGCTCCTCGAGGACACGGCCGCCCTGCTCCTGGACTCAGACTGAGCCAGGACTCACCCTTCTTTGCCCATTGCGGGTCCCTTGGGGGGTACTGTCACATCCTCGGGTAGTACCAGCGACCAAACCGGTCCCATCACATGTGTCACCTGAGTTCTAATTTCATTCTCATTGCACACACCTGGCACTTATCACCATTCACCCTATTTATTCATGTCTCATTCACACTTTAGTTGCTAAGTCACTTGGTCCCTACCTCGTTTCTAAGCGCTCTGTTATACTCTGTTTTGCAAGTTTGTTATCGCTTTACCTACTGTGCCTCGACCCTGTTTCCGTATCTCGACTCCGCTTTTTTGCCTCGACCCCCTTGTTCTCGTTTTGCCATGCTGTGTAACGATCCTGGACTGTCTGACCTTGTTTTTGCAAGGCCCTTATCAAACCATTGCTTGAATTGTAAGAATGAATCAGTTGTAAGTCACTCTGGATAAGGGTGTCTGCTAAATGTTGTAAATGTAAATGTAAATCATGACCATGAAAATGACGACACGACAGTCTAGCTTTACCTGGCAAGGACCCACGGAAGGCGGGTTCAGTCGAGTGGAGTATCAAGATATTCCCAAACGTACTACGGCCTCAGTCTCTGTGGAGAATCAAGGTATTCTCGAACGTAGTGTCAGCCTCAGTCTCTCTGTCCTTGCAGGGGAAAAGGGGGTTTTATCTATTCTAGGGCTAAAGGGGTCTGAACAAAAGGTTTTGCAACAAAAGAGCCATGAGAACGGGTAGGTGTTGAGACAGTAGGTCATCAGGGGGTAATATACATAAAAGAACAAAAGGTGTCGGTAAATTTAATCAGTTTCTCTCACAGCCTACATTTACATTTATATTTACAGTATTTAGCAAACTTACAAAAGTGCTTTAAGACATCAGTAATCATCCGTTCTTAATAATTAGGAATCTAAACAAAAATACACTTCTGAAACTGTAAAGGTTGTTTTAAAACAAAAAATATTTAAGAGGGAGAAATACAAGGGTGGCGGTGTTAGTTGAGTTAGGTACGGAATAAATGGGTCTTTAAACGACGTTTGAAGTTAGCCAGAGACTCGGCTGTTCAAACATTGAGGGGAAGTTCATTCCACCACTTAGCAGCCAAAACAAAGAAGATTCTAGATGAGTGCCTTTTCCCCTCAGAGACGGGGGGGACCAGTCAAGCAGTGCTAGAGGACCGAAGTGAGCGAGGTGCAGTGCGGGGTGTGATAAGTGCTGCAAGGTAGGAGGGTGCAGGCCCATTTTTAGCTTTGTAAGCAAGCATCAGAGTTTTAAATCTGATACGAGCAGCTACAGGGAGCCAGTGGAGAGATCTGAGCAGTGGTGTCATGTGTGTAAACTTGGGAACATTGAACATTGAAGTCTTGCAGCTGAATTCTGGATCAGCTGTAAGGATCGGATAGCGGTCAGAGGTAACCCCGCTAAGAGAGAGTGACAGTAGTCCAGTCTTGATATGACAAGGGACTGAACTAGAATCTTTGTTGCCTTTGTGGAAAGAAATGGACGAATCCTTCTGATGTTGTAAAGAAGTAAACGACGCGACCGAGAGACATTAGCAATGTGGGAAGAAAAGGACAGTTGGGTGTCCATAGTCACCCCCAGGTTACGTGCCACCACAGAGGGAGAGATCCGAGCCTTGTCAAATGAGAAGACAAGGTTCTGGTGGGGACAGGAGTCACCTAAGAAGAGTAATGCTGTCTTGCCAGGATTTAGCTTAAGGTGGTGATCCACCATCCATGATGATATGTCAGATGTACATGCTGAGATCTTGGTAGAGACCTGGGAGTCTGAGGGAGGGAAAGAGAGAATTAGTTGGGTTTTGTCAGCATAGTAGTGATATGAAAAGCCATGTGAGGATATAACCTCACCAAAAGAGCGACTATAAAGGGAGAACAAGAGAGGACCTTGTGGGACACCAGTGGACAGTTTGCGGGATTAGGAGATGGATACTCTCCACGATACCCGATATGACCTCTCAGCTAGGTAGGAAGCAAACCACCACAAAGCTGTTCCCTGGATTCCAATACTCAGGAGGATGGACAGAAGAGTCTTATGGTTGTGTCAAACGCTGACAAAAGATCTAGATGACGGTTTGACAGATCAAGATATGTGCAGTTTCTGAGTGACAGTCAGAATGGCCGTCTCTGTAGAGTGTGTAGCTTTGAAACCTGACTGGTTCAGATCTTGAAAGCTGTTCTGGGACAGATAAAGAGATTGTTTATTTTAAAAAACTATGCGTTCTAAGACTTTAGATGATGATGGTCTGTAGCTTTCTTCAGGAAAGGTGTAATCCTTGCAGTCTTTAAAGCTGGGTCAAATAGAGGCCACATGACCAGATGATAGCTAGCTCTTGATGATGGAACAGTAGGAAGGCAGGTGAAATTGCCTGAAACACAGTGGAAGGGAGATCATCCAGTGAACATGTTGTAGGGTTGCAGGACAGGGTCACTCGTGGGATTTCTTCTTTTGGGAGTAGAAAGATGCTTTAATGAGGTAGGAGAAACATGATGGCTTACATGAAGTAGCGTTAAAGCTCCGGCAAGTCTTCAGCAGTCAGCAGGGAGGATTGAGGCGGAGGAGACGGGGGGGTTGAGGAGTGAGGAACAGATGTTGTGGAGCTTGCGGGGATCCCCAGTAGATTTATCGAGCTTCTTCTTGTAGATCCGAGTGTTGACAGAAGTAATGTCTGATAAGAATCTAGACAGGATGTCCTGGTAGAGGTCGAGATCAGCGACAAGTAGATTTCCTCCACTTTCTCTCAGCTGATCTCAGTTCTTTTCTGTTATTGCACAAAACATCAGAAAGCCAAGGGGCAGAATCAGCAGATTTCGTGCGTTTGGAAGATAGGTGACACAAGAGGTCAATGAAAGAGAAAAGTGAAGAGATCAAAGTGGCAGTGGCAGAGAAGAGAAAGTTTCAGGGTCAGGAAGGGATGATAGAGTTTGAGAAGCTATAGGAAGGAGGAACAGAGCGAAGATTTTGTCGGGTGGGAGAAAGGAGCAAAAGGGTTGTGCCAGGCTGGGTAGTTGGGAGAATAGTAAAGGTAACCAAGTGATGGTAAGAGATTTTATTTCGTAACATAAGCTTATATCACCTACCAACCAGCAAGAATGGTAAGGAAAGGTGTAATCCTTTAAAGCTGGGTCAAATAGAGGCCACATGACCAGATGATAGCTAGCTCTCTTCACAGGCCTGATAGTTTTTCTTTAAGAAGCCTCCTATTCTGCAATCATTACCTGTATTAACTGCACCAGTTTGAACTTGCCTGTATAAAAACCCTGGTATAGCCAGACCTGGCTACAGGACAACAGGCAGGCAGCTTGATGAGAAGGCAACAACTGTTGGAACAATTATTAGAAAATGAAATAAACACAAGACTACTGTCAATCTTCCTCGATCTGGGGCTCCATGCAAGATCTCGTCTCATGGGGTTAGGATGATTTTGAGAAAGGTCAGAGATCAGCTCAGAACTACTTCGGGGGTGCTTTTTTGCAAAGGGAACAGGACAACTGCACTATATTGAAGGAAGGACGGATGAGATCATGTGCACAAATTTTTGGCCAACAACCTCCTTCCCTCTGTAAGACCATTAAAGATGGGTCATGGCTGGATGACAATGACCCAAAACACACAGCTAGGGCAACTGAGGAGTGTCTCCATAAGAAGCATTTCAAGGTCTGGGAGTGGCCTGGTCAGTCTCCAGAACTGAACAAAATATCCTGAAAGATCTGGAGAAGATCTGTATGGAGGAGTAGACCAAAGTCCCTGCTGCAGTGTGTGCAAACTTGGTCAAGAAGTACAGGAAACATCTGACATCTGTAATTGCAAACAAAGGTTTCTGTACCAAATATTAAGCTTTATTTTTCTATTGTATCAAATGGAAAATCATACAATGTGATTTTTCTGGTTTTCTCACGGTTGAACTGAAAATAACGGACCTCTCCATTCTTTGTAGGTAGGAAAATGTTGTGCCCAAACACTTATTTTCCCACGCTGTATCTGCAATGTTGTACGATGAAAATATATAATAAAATAGTTACAAAAATGTGAGGGGTGTACACACTTTTGTGAGATACTGTACGTGTGAATAAAATAGTCCGTGAAAGTCAACTAAAGAGCTTATATGGTTTTTGAATTTTAGAGATATCATTTGTGTGCATAAAATATTAAATGTAAGAACAGAGCCTAAATTAATCCGTTGTTTTTATTTCAGCTACTTAGAGATTCCGTATTCTACTTTATTTTGTGTTATTATGGGTTTTTATTTAGTTTATTATAATAACAATTCTGACAGGAAAGTTAGGAAGTCCAACAGTATGTTATATTCCACTACCTCAGCAAGATTATTAAGAATTCACTCACATTCTTTAAATAATTTTACATCTTTAGAATGACGGGTTCTGCATGAGTTCACACACATTTTTGGATGTGTTTTAGCAAACCGTTCAGACATGATTAATGTCGATCAAAATAAAGGTCCATGTACAGGGTTAAACTCTGTATGGAATCCCTTACATTTACAGACGAGAAGTTTCTCCGCTACCAAAGGCATCTTATTAGAAGCATCATTGTGTTTTATATTTTGAAGTTGTGCCAGGAGCATATCAAAGACCTGCTGACAGTAAGCTGATAGGTGCACTAATCGTTCAGAAAGGGAAAGGGAATGTGAAAGATGAGTGACACAATCCTTGCTGGCCTCCTGCCACAACATTTCCCTTTCCTGCTTGTTCGTTTTATGCTGGCTGCTGATAGACGTTATCTCCCATCTGACATCTCATCATATATATATATATATATATATATATATATATATTAACACTATAAAATCTAAAAAAAAATCTATACTACAGTCTGTATTCATTAAGGAAAACTGAAACCAAACATACAAACAATGGACAGTCAATTCCGGTTAATGCGACCACATCAGGACAAGATCGTTTTGGTCCTAATAACCGGCTGGTCCGATTAAACGAATGTTATAAGATGGGACGTGCTATAATTTATGTAACATATTAAATGTTTATTAAACCTTTATTGTGCGATTTACACGTATAGCG
>JAUZST010010147.1:0-12572 GCA_034779995.1 Parotocinclus haroldoi | reverse complement strand
GACGTGTTCACCTCCCGCTGGTTTTGATTTCCTGACCTTTGATGAAAGCATAAATTCTAAAAAATAAATTGGGATCCCCAAAATCCTCCCATAAATCGCTAATCCGCTTTGCATCCGACTTGTGGCTTCTTTTTCTTATCCGCTTCTCACATTCTTTGGTCCGATGAAACGGAATTTTGGTCCAAATAAGGGAATAGCATTACACGTATATAAGGATTTGTTTCGGTACTTTAGGATTTGGTCCTAATAAGCGGCTGGTTCTATTAACCGGTGGTCCAATTAACCGGATTCGACTGTATTTCATATTGCGTGTGTTAAACTTCTTCTGTTAAAGTCCTTGCTGAGTCACTGCATCAAGAACCGTCATTCATCAACAGCTGGTATAACCACATGGGCAACGAATTACATTAAAAAACCTCTATCAAGTACTAAAATACAATACAGTCACAAAAGTTGCTTAAAATGAACAGAATCAACTTAAAACTACACTGTGCAGTAAAGAAGCTTTATGTCAGCCATGTTCAGAAGCATTGATTACACAGTGTAAATGATCGTTATAATCATAAGAATCAGTGTTCAATATCATTTTTGGAAACTGATGCTGTGTGCTAAAAAGCAAAGATGAAAAGGACCTTTCAAGGTTGTTATCAGCAACAAATCTAACAGCTATGATCTTTCATGGTACGGGACGTTGCCAGTGGCCTTAGGAAATGAAACGTACACTTCTGTGATGGTAGCATTAAAAATAATACATCTAGAGCCACATGAGCTGTCTTCAAGATGACATCTATTTCAGGGATGTCTATGCAGTTTTCAACAAGAAAATGCACATGTACATGCTGTGCACATTATTAAGCCATCGCTGTTCATTACTTTTTATCCTTCGTGCCAAAATGTATTTTAATCATGATCCATTCTCTCTGCTTTTGTATTGGACTGTTTTGCAGCACCTAGTGTAGGACAGCGTGCTAGCATGCCATTTTTACATTTTAAGGAAAATGGTTAAAGAAGAGTAAAATAAATGCTTTGGAATGGGCATTACTGCAAACGTTTGCTTACTCACAGATATGGAACATTGGATCGTATTCTTCTTCATACTCTCAAAAAAATATTTTAAAGTATATATTAATTATATTATCTTATTAATATATATATATCTATAGTTCTCTAATTTGTTCCTGTTGGGTTTGCTGATGATGTTTATGCAAATCTAGAAAATATTTAAAACTGTATATTTACTGGACTTCTGCAGAAAAGTCTGGAAAGTAAGTAAGCTAGATCTCTCACTTCCCATATGGCTGTAGTCTGCGGTTCGAGAGAGTATTTCACTGAGGTACTTATCAGCATTTGCAGAACGAGCTGAGTTTAATCATCTTTTGCCAGACCATATAAGTAGGAGTGGGGCCAGCCAGTACAAGGCTGCTGTTTATCCTATTCACGTAGGCATTAGCAATGACGTATTTGGGAACAAATTTTATTGTGTTTTAATGAACAGAAGTATAGAAGAAACTACATAAGATATTATAACATTATATATTTTATTTTTGTTGTATTTATTTGTTTGTTTGTTTTATTTGGAATGCATTTATATATACAATAAATCCATTTAGTATGACAAATAAAATATATTAAACAAAAGACAGAAAAGGTAAGTGTTAAAGTTAGTTATAAATAAAAGATGCAAATAAAGCAAGATCACAAATACTTCTAAACTTTGTACTGTTATATTCTTGAAGAAAGGGTATACTTCATAAGATCATATATCTAAATTATACATATTATATACAATTCTATAATCTATGTATAAATGTATATAGATATGTAGTTTAAAAAAAAAATAATACTACATACCTATTGTGTATGTATATAAAATAGACGTATCTATATTACTAATATTACTATTTCTATATGTGCTTTAATTACTATACTTACTACTGTTTTCATAAACAGTGATTATTAAATTAAACTATTTAATTATTTTAGTATATACACAGGGTGTTACACCAAAATGACATTTGTTATTTTAGTGACGGCATAATGATAATATATAATCATTTCTCAGTCTCTTTATTAACCAAAAATGTGTATGTTGCATTTAAAAAATGAAAAAAAAAATAAAAAATAAAAAAATAAAAATAAAAAATAGAATGTCAAATATTTGGTGTCACCTCCACTTACAGCTTAATCAGGATGCCAATATGACACTGTACAGTCTGAAGAAGCTTGATCAGGAATAGTATTTTTGAAAGTGTAGCAGCCAAGAAACCACTTCTCTCCTCGAGGTCACACTAAATACTGATATCTTACCATTTTGTTCTGAAAATTGGGTGTGTACGTGTGTTTTCTTTATTTTGTGTAATTTAAAAACGAGACTGAGAAATAATCATCTATGGACATTAAACCATTGCTAAAACAACATATACCATGATGTTAGTACTGTGTATATACCTTATGTATAATATAGATTTATAAAAGTTCTCTAAAATCACATTTACATAATCCATTGAAGTTGAGAACAAACAATCTAGATGATTCCTATAATCAACACTGATCAATAGTGAAAACAAAACACAGTTGGTGACAAGACATCAAACAGTTGTTTCAGTAAGACTACAGCAGACCTCACTCTGAGGCAGCTATTTCTTTCTCTGCCATTATCTTGACATTCATGTTGCTGAGTTGCCCTCTACTTCCTTCACTTCCTCCTCTGGCTCCCAATCCAGATCAGCTGTGGCATCCTGGTACTGCTGGTACTCGGACACTAGATCATTCATGTTGTTCTCTGCCTCTGTAAACTCCATCTCATCCATGCCCTCTCCTGTGTACCAGTGCAGAAAAGCCTTGCGCCGGAACATCATGGCAAACTGCTCCCCGACTCGGCAGAAAATCTCTTGAATGGCTGTGTTATTTCCGATGAAGGTAGACGCCATTTTAAGACCACGCGGTGGGATGTCACAGACTGCCACTTTGACGTTGTGAGGGATCCAGTCAACGAAATAGTTACTGTTCTTTTGCTGAATGGCGAGCATTTGCTCATCCACCTCTTTGGTTGACATACGGCCACGAAAAACACCTGCGACTGTGAGATAGCGACCACGCCGTGGGTCACACGCCGTCATCATGTTCCGGGCATCAAACATTTGCTGGGTGAGTTCAGGAACAGTTAGGGCTCGGTACTGCTGGCTTCCCCTAGGTGTGAGTGGAGCAAAACCAGGCATAAAAAAGTGAAGGCGGGGAAATGGCACCATATTGACAGCCAACTTGCGAAGGTCAGCATTCAACTGTCCTGGGAAACGAAGGGAGGTTGTTACCCCACTCATGGTCATGGACACAAGGTGGTTGAGATCCCCGTATGTTGGGGTGGTGAGCTTAAGTGTACGGAAGCAGATGTCGTAAAGCGCTTCATTGTCGATGCAATATGTCTCGTCTGTGTTCTCGATCAGTTGGTGAATGGACAATGTGGCATTGTAAGGTTCCACTACTGTGTCAGAGACTTTAGGTGAGGGCATGATGCTAAAGCTATTCATGATTCGGTCTGGGTACTCCTCCCGGATCTTGTTGATGATCAGCGTCCCCATACCTGAACCAGTGCCACCACCCAAGGAGTGAACAAACTGAAAACCCTGGAGGCAGTCACAGTTTTCGGCTTCATTACGAACACGTTCCAGGACCTGCTCTACCATCTCTGCACCCTCTGTGTAGTGACCTTTTGCCCAGTTATTCCCTGCTCCAGAATTACCTGTTAATGTATGTAAAAGCAAAACTGCATAAGGGAAAGGTTTTTTTTTTAATGACAGAAATAAAACGAGTGAGAGAGAGAAAAAAAACGAGTCTTCAGTCTAAAATTCTTTTCAGCATTCTGTGGTAACCTTTAGTTATTATAGTCGTTAAAGTAGAGTGGAACACATTCCATTCTTATTCATGAGCTTATGTCATTTAAAGTGAGGCTTTTGTACAATATAAGCTCAAAATAATGCTATATCTTAATGGGACTTCTCTTGAGAACAAGTGGCCTCCAAAGTGGAGTGCATGGAAAGTAACACATGCAGTACACAAAGTCAAGATGATATACAGTGCCATGATGGCAATGGTTTATGACATTTATGCTGAAATTCCGTGATTTATTCTCTCAAGTATGTTTGGCAGACATTAACAATAATCTCTTGACGTACAGGGTCTTTTCCATTGGTCCTACCATGTATGAAGTTGTCCGGTCTGAACAGCTGTCCTATGCGACTTCCCCTAATACTGTCCATTGTTCCTGGTTCCAGATCCACCAGCAATGCCCGGGGGACATACTTACCACCTAAGAAACGAGAGTAAAAAACATACAGTGGGGCCAAAGTCTGAGACCACAAGATTACATTTCTTTTATTTTGTCTTTATTTATGTATTAGTTTTTCATATATTCTCCCATTTGCTCTAATGACAGCATGCACTCAATCTGGCATGGACTTAGCAAAATCTATTGTTCAGTGGCATCTTGTGATTTCACTGAATTCTTGCATTTGTCTTCAGGTGTCCCCCTAAAATGCATGATGGGGTTTGGGTTAAGGGACGTACCAAATACTAAGGAATTGTATGCCATTGCACCTTTTCAGCCAAATTATTACGCTGATTTTATTTGTATTGTATTGCATTAGATTTCCAGTGTAATACATTTTCGACTGGTGGTCTTGCACATTTGTCCCCCAGTTTATATAAGCAAGAACTTCCAAATAATGCTGAAACACATTCGTATTATGAAAGCACCTAAATCCATATTGAGCAGTTCTGGAGAAGGGAAATAACTACATGCAGGCAAAAAACATTAACCCTGTACTTAGCATTATAGCCAACCATGTTAATTCACAAAATATAATATAGAAGTTGTTAACTATAATGCACACAGTGAAATGTTATATTTAAAGCTCTTACCGTTTGCTTCATTGAAGTAGACATTGATTCTCTCCAGCTGTACGTCCATATCTCCCTCATATAGACCCAATGTGTTGATGCCATGTTCGTCACTGATAACCTCCCAAAACTATAAATACAAATCCCAGAATGAAATTGAACCCCACAAATTAATTGTTTACTATGAAGCTGTTTGATTTATTTGCAAACTACATAGACTTTTCTGTACGTTTCTGTGATAATGAAGTTACCACACCCTTTTGCCGTCTCCTCTGCGTTTTATCTCTCAGTAGACATTAATTCAGGGAAACACCCTGTTATTTTGCAGTAGAATTGTGGCATTGTACAATATATATGTACTATACTATATATATAATCATGAAATATCCAAATTATAGAATATTATAGAATATTATAGAATATTTCAAAATTAAATATTTAATTAATTTGTAGAGATAAATACATATATTATTGCCTGTTATATTCTATTTACAGCTAGACATATTTTAGATTAAATGTATAAAATGAAAGTGCAAATTCGCTGTCAGTCACAAAATTTACAAAAAGTCACAAGATTTTAGCAGTGTTTTGCTTTTGTATTCAATTAGACATATTTGAATACGTCGTCCTTGTAATACACCATTATGGGGAAATAAAGCTATTTCATTACTAAACTAATTTCTGCTAGTTACTCATACCTTTGAGCTGATCTGATTCCCACACTGTCCGATCTGGAGATGAACAATCTCACGCATGTTGACCAAGCTCACGCTCCCTAACAGCAAACAACCAGAAAAGCCAACTATGACTACTCTCTCTGTGCTGACGTCATTATCAGAGTGTTTCCCTCCCTGGGACATGAAGCTGTATACAGTAGTTAGATCATAGTTCAGATCAGAGAAACACAGTTGTGTTTTAGTATTTTAAAATCTCGTTTTTAGTTACTAATTAAAATAAAAAATAATCTAAGTTACTTCGTTTGTTAATTTGAAGTGCAGTGTCAAGAGACAAGATCAGATACAGTATGTAAATGACAATTTTAATTTAAAACATTGTGTTATACATTTCTAAATTTGCTACATAAACTAAATGATTTGCTTTAGTAACCAGTGTCTCTACAGTACACCGTAAAAAAACAGCCACATTACAACAATACGATGTTTTCTTGTAAAATACGGTAATACTGTGAATAGGAAAGTTTTTTTTACAGCATTGCAAGATTTTATGGTATGGAACAGTATTTTCTCAAAGTTCAGCCCCGCCCACGATCAGCTGCTGCTATCAAAAACCTTCAGGATTTCATTAACAAGGTAAGCCATTAACAAGGTAAGCTGCCTCAGTAAATAACATTTTCATTTTGTTGTGTGTGAACTTTTGGATTGATTAAAACCCAGTACTACACGACTAACTTTTAGCTAGCTTTAAATTTGAGAGCTGGCTCTTTAACTCTTCAACTTCATTTCTTGTGGTTCATAATTAAGAAGGTTCTTGTTACCTTAATGAGAATTTCTGTTTTGCTACCTTTTAATCTTATCTTTTAGTCTTCACCTCGCAGTTTAAAATGACAGTACAATACAGTATTTTCTCTAAGCCCTATAGAGACGTTTCCGGAAGTTTCCTCCTCATTCATCAGAATCAGCCAATGGCTGTAACTGAAAGATGCATTCACGATTCTGTATATTATGTGCAGATGCTGTTTTTGCAGACATACAGTCATAAGGATGATGCAATTTGACTGTGACTGTAATTGTTTTTAAATAAATTCCATTTTTTTATTATACAAAATAAAGTCTGAAAGTCTTCAGTTTATTTCAACTGCATTTGATTGCAAGTAGATGAATACTAAACAAATATTTTAGTTTTAGGCTATATTTACTCTTTACTGAATTTAATGTACTGTACATTGCTCTTGGGTCAATTTAAACGAATTAATAATAATAATAATAATAATAATTAAAAAAATTTTTTTTTAGTCTTGCCCAAAGTGATTTACCATTTTAAAAACAACTGGCAACATGGTATGATCATCACTGTAAATTAATAGGGGGATAATATTCTGGGGTGTCACTAATGTCTTTATTCACTTAGAGATAGAGGAATATCTGTATTTTCGACGGCAAGCCTTTCCGACTCAACCACTAAAACCCAATGATCATTACATTAGTCATTATCCTGAGCTCATAGTCCACTTTGGGCCTCTTATACGTCTATGGAGAGCAAACATACATATTTTAAGCAAAGTATAGAGAATTGCACAACTTAAGAATGTTTGTGGAACCCTAGCAGAGAGAAATCAGCTGTTACAGCCATTTCTTTATGCTGGAAATTATTTTCCAGCAGACGTTGCTACGGTCAAATGAGTTTTTTAGGGGACTATAATGATGATACTAGACAAGCTGAGTCTCTCAGCACTGAGATAGCTCATGGAGTTACAGTGAAGGGTACAAAATACAAAAGGACTGGTGATCAAGAATGTCTGGTAGTGGGAAAAATACAAGTAATTCTCATTCATGGGGGTTTAGAAGTACATTTTATCACAGAGGAGCGTCAGGATGTGCGTCTTCCTGAATCGGCCGCTTATAGTCTTAAACCACCAGGGAAAATGTGCTGTGTTAACCACAAGATTGCTACCCCTTGCCTGATTACATGGCGCGGGGCATGCAATTACTAATTCTTCACCATTTCTTTCTGTCTTTGTACAAAGATGTCCATCTTGATTGAAGACATAAAGGCCATCATTGTCAAGACTTTGCCCACTGTTTCTGAAGAGCCCTGTGTACAGCTGATCTCTATACTTTAGAACATTGAAGTAGAAAGTAAAGATGACCTATGACATGTACGACGAGAAGATAATTTGTGTTAGTTTTGCCAGTAATTCAATTTACGAAACTACTGGAGGCTTTCAAAATGTTAACCTCGGGTACCATTATAAGTGTGGATCGGTAGTTTTAAGTTCTGTTCTAGATAACACTCTAAATAATAGTTCTCTAATTAAGGTAATGGTTCTATTTAGAATCTAGTGTTCTGGATAGAAACATTTCATGCTTAAATGCTTTTGCATGGCAAAATGGTTCTTCATATTGATGGAGAATGTGTTGTTTGAAAATGGTTCTATATAGCACCAAAAAGGCACTATGTGACACTATGTATACTCCCTTAATCACACTTAATGACATACTTTCACATTCACTCGCTGTCACACTCACTCACATTAAGGTCACACAACTTCTGATTTTTTTTGTGGTCTATTATTTTTGAGGTGCCGGTGTTACTGTCATATTCACATAGCCTGTGATTAGTTGACATCAAGATTAATACTCTCATACTCATACTCTTTTACTCACTCTCTCACATACACTCACACTCCTTTACTCTCTCTCTCTCTCTCTCTCTCTCACACACACACACACACACACATACTGTTTAACAGTCTACATTCAAAAGGTGTGCTGAGGCTTTGCAGAAATTATGTCCTTCTTTCCTTGTTAGTTAAAACTGTTTTTTTTATACAAAGAACAGAGCAGGACATTCAAGGCTGGATGATTAGTTTTGAGAGTCATTTTATTTGTGAGTTTATCCTACCTGCATTCTTGACCGGTCTTGCAGCACTGTTTGCAGTGTACTATGTGTTCATCTTGCAGTACCAGGAGGAGGCCTCTTGTACGTTGGAGTTAATTCAGAGGCAAGTTTGTTCTTGTGCATGCTATAATTCCTGAATCACTCTGAATGTCTTCAACTGATTGCTATTTTACCCTGCTGTGTCTCAAGACGTTTCGTTGGGATAAACCCAGACAGGGGTTCAAAGACTAGCCGGAGCAAGGTGGTATCAAAGTAGACAGGTAGAACTCTCAACAAGAAATCTGTCACAGTCAAACCTCGTGTCTCCACACTCCTAAAGAATCTCATGGACTTTCCGTGGGATTTCATTTAGGCAAACACATTTTTTTTTTACCCTAATGCCTGTGTATGCTAATTTTGTAAATTGTTCCAGTTTTGGCTGTTTAAAATACTTTTGCGTTTTGGTTTTTAAAGGAATATTTTAGTTCACTTTTACTGGCCTCTCCCAGAAAAATGAGTCCTTCTTTGGTCATAATTTTTTTAGCTTGAGAATGAGAGGGCGTTGATAATCAGATTGTTCTGTGTATCTGCTCTGATGTTGTGATTGTTTTGTTATTTTATTGAATAAATAATGTAACTAAACATTTTTATGCTGAATTTGTGTTTATTCAATTTGTTATAAATCTGATTTGTATGTCAGTGAAGCAATTTCACCGATTTTATACTTACATTTATATTTAATATAATAATTAATACCCAGTATTATAGAACCATTACTTGTTATTTTAAATTAATCACTTGCCTTTTTATGTGCCCAATTTCACCGATTTTATACTTACATTTGGCAGCTGTCATTGAAAAATCTGTTTTTAAAATTGCAATAACTGTAAATATTACAGTAGTGAGCTGGAAGTGAGTGTAGACATACCTGTTGATAAGACTATACATTTTGTTACAACTTTGTGTTTTGTTAAACCCTATCCTAATCTGTCCTAAACCTAAATGCACTCAGAAACTCTGTTTTAATCATTTCATTAAGATAAACATATTTAACTCTTGTAGAAATAATCATCTTAAACTTAAGCTAGTATTACTTAACCACTTACACACACTGCCTGTGGTAGCCTAGCAGTTAAGGTACTGGACTCTGGATCAGAAGGTCCAGGGTTCAAATCCCACCTCTGTCAAGCTGCTGCAGTTGGGTCCTTGAGCAAGACCCTTAACCCACAATTGCTTAAAAAATGTAAGACTGTATTAATTTTAAGTCGCTCTGGATAAGAGCGTCTGCTAAATGCTGGAAAAAAAAATATATATATATATGTTCAATTCAAATGTATTTATATAGTGCTTTTATATAGTGCTAGAGTATTGTCTCAAAGCAGCTTCACAATCTTATATTATCTTAAAAGGCCAATCCCAATTTGTGCAAAAAACTCCCTGAAAGTAGAAGGAACAAACCCTGGGAGGACCAAGACTCAAAATGGCACCCATCCTCCATCAGTGGTCTAGACGTTAGTTAAGTAAATACTTAAAAGTATATTAAAGTAATAGTAAAATTAAGTGAAGAATACAAAATCAATAATACTATTTAAGTTAGTAATTTAAAAAATAACAAAATAGATTTAAAAACAAAATAGATTTTAAAATCAGTCCTCAGTAGGAGGTCCTTGGAGGCACATCGTTTCCTAGTGACTAAATCTTTTTTTAATCTTTTTTCAGCAATGGCCAATATGAACTGATTTGATGACAAAAGCAGATTTTTGTAATCATGTTAAATCATTCATTACAATATCATTTGTAACTGAATGGAGCTGACATAAGTTTTATGTATACCATGTGTATTTATTAATTAAGATAGTCATCGCGTCACCTGTGTTTGCCAGAACAAAGGTATTTAGGCTTAGCCAGTGCAATAAGGAAAATGGTACGCACACAGAGACAGTCAGCGTAACAGTACTCAGATATGGCCTAATACGACCACCAGAGATATAAAGGGATTAAAAAAATATACCATTCAACTAAAACGAGAAAATAGAACACGTGACATAACCAGAATCATTAACATTACAAGAACATTACAATAATAATAATAATAATACATCATTGTTGGCATCAGTAAAACACAAATATGTCCTCATATTCTTAACAGTATACAACTGAATATTAAATCAATAACTACAAAATAAAATCTTCAATCTTAAATCATAAAATCAACAGTGACGGCAAAACCTGCACATCAACCAAAGAACGTTCTCACAATGCAACAATGACTCAGCAGTTCAAACACAGTTTCAAGTATTGAAGTCTCAATGTCTCAGCTGACTTCTGAAGTTTGACCCTCTAGCCATTTTCATAGAGCCAAAAAAGGGTAAAGCGACAAATATCAAGAAGACAAAAACAACCATCAATAGAAATAACATAACATAAATTAAAGTTTCCTTCAGTGTTGTTTGGGACACTGGTCACAAAAATTGGGAGATTTTTCAAAATGAAATATCCCCTACTTTTTGTGAGCGGTGTAAGATTGAACATAATCTTGATTAGCTTCAGTGTTCAGACTTTCAGCAAAACATCTCAACCCACAGGCTAAAACCTGAAAGGTGGGTTGTATCGTTTTCAGCTTCAAAAGCCGTTTAAAGAACAGAAAATTCACAGGATCTTGAAAGAATAATGGCACTCTTGAACAAACCACAACAAGACAACGTTGTACGTTTTAGAGCATTACTCCCATTCTTATTGTAAATAGAGAACGGTGTTGCGATACCAATCAGGCCCAAACAACACAAGTTCCAACACATATAATGAAATTAGAATAACATTTTGGCCAGACATCCAAATATTTGGTAAATAACAATCTTTGTCATTATAACCTTACACACAAGTCACAGAGTCACAACGTTAAAAAGAGTGATTAACCTGACTCGTTATAACCGGAGTTACTTTAAGCCTTGATAAGTAGTAAATCATCCCCTTTCTCTTCATCATAGACTGCTCACAAAAAGGAGGGGATATTTCAAAAGGAATAAGATGCGACATACATTAAAAATAAGCGTTTGATTTCATTTTTTTTAACAGGATCATCAGAAAAGAAAAAAATCATGGAAAGTTGTTCAACTGCGCAAATGAGAAGCAAACTCAATTGGGTAATTGAGTAGCAAGTGACATATTCATGGAGGTGCAGAGAAACGTGTCAAACTGGACGAGAGTGCCACACATTGACTGTTCAGTAGGGTGTATGGTCACCTAAGACTGCCAAAACACACTGACAGCGATGGAGCTTGGAAGGGATCAGATTGTCCAGCAGTTCTTGTGGGATTCGTTCATATTAATTTTGAAAAATCCCAATATTTATGTGAGCAGTGTACTATTCCTATTATTGGCATTACAAATAATGCTAGCTTCTTCCAATCATTTTGTCTGGATTACCACATCTTTCAAATTGCTTTTTTTCATAGATAAATCTATTCTTTAATCTTAGGCAATGACCATCTGGCCTGCTTAAGTCTGTGCTGATGGTTGTTCACGTCAATGACCTGGATGATATGCCTCCTTCCCCTGAACGCCACAACTTTCATTATACACACAAAGCTTGACTTGCAGCTGATGAAATATAGAGTGCAATCCCTGAACAGATCCCCATCCCTGAATGCCTATTTATAACCCTATGTAAGACGCACACCCTCGTCATGAAGACCGAGTTCTTCTGATGTGGGATTACAAATGGAAATCTTTTAACCCTGATGAACTACCTGATGTATATTGTGAAGAATCATACCACAGAAAAAAGAGAAACCATATCTAGCGCTAAAGACATAGCTGGAGAGAAGCTGTTGCACAGGCAGGCTGACTGGTCTATGTGCATTCTCATACTCATACAACTGTAACATGTAATTTCATTTATAACATCACAGTCCATAAGCTGTGTCAAGGGAGAAGCTCAGTAATGCAGCATTAAAGCAGAGGCATCTACAAAAGCAGGCTGTCTAGGTATCCATTTACAGGTATGCGCCACATAATTTCCATTGGATATATGTCTGTGGCCCGACAAGGTTATTATCCTTCTAATTAAAGTTATCAGCCAAGTTGAGCTACATATTAAATTCCATGTATATACATGA
>JAUZST010010146.1:0-37642 GCA_034779995.1 Parotocinclus haroldoi | reverse complement strand
ATATAAATAAACTTAGGGATTAATTGGAATTTCTAATTACTGTTTAAATGCATGCACATAGAACACAAAAACACCTTAGAATTGAATTTGAAGGAATACTGCTTGTTTCATTAGAAAATAACTAGAACAGTTGGTTTACCTTTCATTTTGAAACCCCAAATTGGAAAATGTTTGGACTGTATGGAAAATGCAAACAAAAAACAAACGTCAATATAAAAAAAAAAAACACAATGTTTTTCAAAGAAAGAAAGAAATATTGAACAATTCAGTCCTAACTTTTTGGCTTTGGTTTGTTGTGCATTGTCTTGTTGATAAATGCATGGATGTCCATCATGTCATCTTAAATGAATGAATGTTGCTCTAATATCTCAAAGCATTTTTCTGCATTAATGCTGCCCTCACAGAACTGAAAATGACATTTACCAGGGCACTGACACCATGTTTGTGTTTATGAGGATGCCATTCCTCTTCATCCAGTCATCACTTTTGCATTTTCTCCGTATTACAAGGAGAATAAAACTACCTTTTGAACCAATAACCATGTGAACCTGTGTATATATGCAGTACAGTACAGTACTGTATACAGTAGACCTGAGTTGACAAACAAGAAAGTCTCGAGCATGTTTTTGTAGGATTTATACTGCACACACTCACAGCGGGCTGTGTTAGAAACAGTAAACTAATACTGCAGTATGGGCCTCACTGTACTACCAAAACAGTATGAATTCTTCAACAATATGTTTTAAATATTCCCTTAAGAAGCTGCTTCATGTTGGCGTGATTGCATCAGGCTACTTCAGCAGATTTTCATTTGTGCTCTCATGGCACTAGGACTTAGTTGTTTAAAGCACCTGTCTAGTATACAGGAGATCCTGGTTTAAAATCCCAGTGGTGCCAGACTGATGTATTATCTTGCCACATAATTCTTATGCTGCAAATCTCCTACTCTATTACGTCACAAAGTTGTTCTACTGGATTCAGATCTGGTGACTTGTAAGGTCCCTGAAAAATAATATTTTTGATTTGTGAAATATTACAACACTTTTATGGAAGCTGCCATTGGAAGAAGGGGAAATTATGGCCATGAAGGCATGCACAAGGTCAGCAACGATACTTAAATAGGGTGCAGCATTCAGGCAATGGAATCGTTGCTCAAACAGTTACAGCACATACACCAGCGTGGACACAACACACGTTTGCACTATGGATTCATGTTGGCACTGATCAACAGAAACCCCAAATTTTTTTTCTCATCTTCAAGTATTGGTTTACCTGTGTCAGCTACAGCCTCAAATTTCCATTCCTGACTGCCAGAGGTGGAACAATCAATGTTTGACCTCTTATGCATTGTGAGATTGCTATTCTGCTCACCAATGGTGTACAAAGTGTTGATCTGTGTTACAGTAGCCTTTTTTAAGCAGATAAGAATTGAAGAAATGGATAAAAGAATGAGCTTTATTCAATGAATGAAGGAAGCTGGTCCATTTCATCCAAACCCTTGTGTTTTTGATCAGAATGTAAGGCTGTTCCTTCTCACCACATGATAAGTAGTTGGATCTGCAATTCAACAATACCATTACTAAACAAAATTTTGTGCAACTAAGTTACTTTTTTGAGTTTTAATAGAATACTATGGTTGTAAAGGAGTACATAAAATCTTAAGTGGTGTGTTTACTAGCTGTGTGTTGGATAACCTTTTTGGTCTATGCTCTAAGTGAACCAAAATAAACAATGGTTTTAAGAAAACTACCATGCAAATTTCTAAAATGTTTTCAACTTCAGTTATGGTATATTAGTCCTTATAAGGAATGTATCATTTCATACGTAGAAACTAAATGGCTTATCCAGACATGTGTGATGGGTTTGCATGGAGTTTCTACTCAGTTCTACTCAACCAGACTCCGTTTCAAGGGTGCTGCAAAGTCAAAGTCAGGAGATGCCATGTGAGAGGTGTCAGATCTAAATGACCAGCTCAGCAGAGTTTCATATGGAGAGTGAGTCAGGTAGCCAAGTATAGATTGACGTAGACACTTGGAGACACCTGAGATTTCCTTCCCACAGAGATTCTGTAGGAAACAATATCACAGATGATACGGTTCTGGTTTAGTTTATATTTACACAGAATATAATTCTATATTCATTCTATATTTGTCTATGTACCTCAGTCCCGGATGTGTCCTCTGGCTGGGTTGGGTGTCACATGCAGATGCGATTGACTGGATAATGAGGGTGAGGAGGAAATCTGGTGCTGAAACAATGTCCTCTATCCAGCCCCATGATGGACTGGAGTCACATGCATGGACTTTTGCTCATATTCTCTGGTTTTAAAACAGTGTTGAGCTCTATTAAAGCATGAACAGAATATTTCTTCGTTTCAGTTCAGTATTGGTTATCTTAAAAGATTGCGATACAAAGATGTTCTTAAAAAGATGCTTCAGTATATTAAGTATTTCAACAAATGTCTGATTTGTAGCTTATAAACAAAACAATAGAGATATGATATGAGCCTGTATGTTCACTTTGTAGGATAATGATATGATATAACAACAGAATAGTGAAACATTAACAAATAGTTATTCTTAGGATCTTTGTGTTTTGCAGATATCTTACATTTACTCTATGCTTTATAACAACTATTTGCGTCATATACATATACATAACTTGCAGTTTGAATTTGGTTGTGGGAAAACTTAAGCAATGTCTACAAAATACCACTGTACTTATGTTAGAAAAATAATAATAAAACATTCTAAAATGGGGATGCCATAACCTTTATACATGAAGGGAGAGCAGAACAAGAAGCAGGAGAGAGAGAGAGGGATTGAGAGAGTGTACAGTGTATTATGCATGTAGAGACAGAGCGCACGAGTTAGAAGCACATGACCACTTTGTGCTACACTGAGCAGGAGCTGTCCACCAATTCTCAGTGCTGAAGAAATCTTACAAATAGATAGGAATTAGATTCACAAGTAGAAGAGGTTAAAACGTTTAGAACTGATAGTGTATGTGCAATTCTGATTGTTTGCTTCTGTTCATTGTAAAGGTTGTTTTTTAATGAAGGGAAGCTGAGATATGTCATTCATAATGAAGCATATGTTAGGGAACCAGCTGAAGGACCTGACCGGGGGTCTCGGAGAGGAGAAACCAGAAGGGGAGAAGTCTGAAGCTGCGGCCGGTGGGATGACACAAGAGGAATTTGAGCAGTATCAGCAGCAGCTGGCTGAAGAGAAGTAAGTGAAAGATTCAATTTTTATGTTTCCACTGGGAAAAAAACACAGTGTAGTCATTTTAGGGGCAAAAGCACCTCACTAAAACGCTGTTGTGAAAGTTGGAAGTTGCCATTTGAAAAGACATACAACCATACACGTGTACATCCAGAAATAAAACTGAAAAAATAAGTTTAGTTCCAAGCTTTAGAAGTTTGTAAAGGAATTGTTCTAAGGAAAAGCAAAATGAGCATTACTTTTACAATCCAAATGAAAAATCTGCAAAGATCACTCCACGTGCAAGGCAGGCTATAATCAGTGAGAAAAGGAGCTGCACTGCCATCCGAAGCCTGCTTGCTGTGTGTGTGTGTGTGTGTGTGTGTGTCTGTCAACTGGGCAAAACGAAAAAATCTATGGCAATATCATAGAGGCATGTCTAGCGAGAACAACATAACTGCTCAAGATGTTCACTACCCAGATCCTTTTTATAGGGGATTGAGGGAAGCAATTTTACACCTTCATGTGGCAAGACCCAGTGTCTAATCAGACCACATCTGTAATCAGTTACATATCTGCTGGCGACCTAACTGCTGAGTTTTCCTACAATCCGACATGTTTACCTGAGTGCATTTTACATTTAGTTTCATCCCAAACTTTCGAATTATGTAAAGGAAACCAGATTAATAGAAAGTGTTCTGTCTAATTACCGTAACATGTAACATAACAGCTTTAAATTGAAAGCACTTTCATTGTTGCTTAATTTGTATATTTGTTTTGGTCTTTAATGATCAATGCCTTTCTATATTTAGAGGTTCAGATCTGGATTTTGTGCACAAATAATGCTGATCAATGTCCTTTGTCCTGTGATATAAAAATAACATCATCACCTTCTTCCTACATGTAACAGGAGTAGAGATAAGGAATGTTTGTTTTAATCAATACTGTAATGACCTCCAGGACCGTACTGGATGATAGATTCCTATTGTACATAGGCTATAGATGCACACATACAGTGGTAAAAAATATATTAGAAATATAAATATAATTATATTATATATAATACATTATACATGCAGATGTGTATATGTATATGTATATATATATATATATATGCTATGAAAATATAATATATTATATATATAAATTAAATGAAGTATACTTGGTAAATGATTTATTAAGAAAAAAAATGATCCAGTATTTCATATTTGTGAGTGGCAAAATATGTGAACTTCTAGGAATACCAGGTAATTGTGTTGTGGGTGTTTACAGTCAAAAGGATGATAATCAGATGTGAGAGTGTGAGCTACTACTTAAGGAACTACAACATTCTTATCCTAAAAAAGTGGACTGGTATGTATGTATTTTATGGCAACTTAACCCTAGATAATTTTGATCTGTATTAACCAACACTTCCATTGCCTCATAGTGGCCTATCATCTTAATAAAACACTGTTTTTTCATTAATTTGTAATTTGTAGCCCATATGTTAATAGGGAGTCAATCCCAGAGCAATCTAGTGCAGAAGCCTTTGGTGATTTCCCTGTGCACAGGCCCCTACGATACCTGATAATTACTTTGTTACTCACACCAAAGTAAGGAAATCATCAAACTCCAGCCCTCCAACTCCACTGGGATAGGCTGGGACTTTTTTTCTCAACTCCGCATGACAGATTAAAGGATATACAGTATATTGCTGATGTTACCATGCAACAACCTGAGATTTAACACAAAAAAAAAACGCAATTCACAATCCCAAACCAACCATTTCAAAATAGGTAAACAAAAGACTTGAGCAGGAACTGGTGATACGAATTGTATAACTGAAGGTAAAGGAGTTTGTAACTTTTAAACAAAGGTTCACTCAATCACTTATATTTCATACTCACTTAATCCAATTCAGGGTCGGGTAGAGGGCCTCAACCAGCAGCACAGGGCACTTTAATACACAGATTGACCTTGTCCTTGACAATGGCCATTGTTTATTACACGTGGACAAAATTGGCAGAAACCCACACAAACATGAGACACCACGCAAACTCCAAACATGTAGCAGGTAGGCCATGTGGTCTCACTAATGTCACCGTACCACAGTAAAATTCTGCTTTAGCATTGTGAACATGTTGTAAAACTATAAATAAATCAGACGTGAACTGAGCACAACTATAAAAAGTTAGATCTGAAAGCGAAACACTGCTTTCATAAATACCTTAATCCTGGAAATGGCTTGGATAATGAAGATGTGGATAATAGGATACGATACTTAAGAACATTTCTTATTTTGAGAAACGCCAGCATGTGTGTGAGAGTCAAGTTTATATATAATTGCACGGGCCAAATGGCTCAACAAAGATAGAAAGGTCTGACACATTTTAAAACTTACAAAAATGGCAACTTTTCTTTAAAAATTTAAAAAGCTATAAGATTTGTTTTGTTTTACTGAGGTTAAGGCTAGGGTTAGGGATAGTTACAGTGCACAAATGTGTGTATGTGCATGTGTTTGGCACTTTAATGTGCTAAGTATAACATTTTACCTTTTGTCTTTGTGACACAGTACATGCAAGTATTAATTCCTCAAACCCACTGATTTCTGTCATGTTTACTCAGGATGGAGCGAGAGGCCAGCTTTGCCCAGAAAAAAGCTGAAAGAGCCACAGTCAGAAGCCACTTTCGGGACAAGTACAGACTCCCTAAGGTACACAACATCATACATATTTCATAAACTTATAAATGAATATAAACTGTATGTACTCTCTATTGCCCATAATGATGAAGTAAAAACAGAATTTTTAAAACAAGGATTGACTACCCCACCATGAAGGATCTTTGGAGAAACCAGGACTCTTCATAGAACTGGCCAACCTGTGTAATCTGGCAAGAAAGATTTTGGTAAGAGAGGTGACCAAGAACCCATTAGTCACTCTGGCCCTGTGTGCAGATGACAGAAATTTCCAGAAGGTTAACCATCACTGCAGCACTCTACTCAGTAAAAGACACACGAAAGTGAGATTGCAAAAAAGTACCTAATATCTTCCAGCATCCTGAAGAGTCTTGATTGTTCCAAACTACTTTCATTATGAAAAATTATGAAGGTCACTGTACTCCTTGTGAATCTTCAGTGCAGCAGACTTGTTTTACCTTATCCAGATCTGTGCCTCTACATAATTCATGTCTCTGAGCTCAACAGGTCGTTCTTTCCTCTTCATGGCTTGGTTTTTGCTCTGATTTGCATTGTTAGCTGTAAGATATTATATAGGCATGTGTGTCTTTTCAAATCATGTTGAATTTACCATAGTTATATGATATAATAACAGAACATAACATATAACATTATATTATTAACACTTTGATACAATGTAAATTAGTCAGTCTACAGCTTGTATAATAGTGTAAAATAACTCAACACATGGCCATTAATGTCGAAACTGCTGTCAACGCAAGTAAGTATACCCTTATAATGGGTAAATTCATTTTAAAGTGTTATCGCTTTCCCACTCTCTTATGCTAACTGGAAGTTCAACATGGAGCCCCATGGCAAAGACTTGAATTGTTGCTCTACATAATGCTGGCTTAGGATATAAGAAGATTCCCAGCACTTAGAAAGTGAGCTGCACGCATGGTGGCTAAGACTATACAGTGGTTTAGCAGATCAGGATTCCCTCAGAACAGGCCTCACCATGGTCGGCCAAAGAAGTCGAGTGCTCATGCTCAGCATCGTATCCAAAGGTTGGATTTTGAAAATAGACATAGGAGTGCAAACAGCATTGCTGCAGAGGTTAAAGGGGTGGGTGGTGAGCCTGTCAGTGCTCAGACCATACAACACACACTGTATCAAATTATTCTGCATGGCTGTCATGCCAGAAGGAAACCTCTTCTAAAGATGATGCACATAAAAGACCACTAACAGTTTGCTGAAGGCTTGCAGACCAAGAGCATGGATTACTGGAACCATGTCCTGTGGTCTGATGAGACCAAGAAAAACTTTCAGATGGTGTCAAGCGTGTTTGGTGGCAACCAGGTGAGGAGTACAAAGACTGTGTGTCTTGCCTACAGTCAAGTTTGGAAAAGTAGTCTCCTGGCTCCTAGGTGTGAATGAGTGAGGCAGACCCTGCTCTGTAAGGAATAATCCTATTTATTGTGCATTTCAGTCTTGATTACTATGAAACTGAAGTAAAGGGTGAATTGGTTACTATGGACAAATGAAATGAAGTTCTTACAATAATAACCAATATGGAATGAAAACATGTGTCATGGTCCATAATATTTTGGTGCATATTGAGATTAAATGATGAGCAAATGAGATGAGAGATTAAGTACAAAGCACCAGGATTTGACATTTGCTGTACAAACCTCTATGTTTTGATTGTGTTTAGAGTGACATGGATGACACTCAGATCCAGGCAGCAGGCAGGGATGTCGAGCTTCCCTCAGAGTTAGCCAAGATGATTGCAGAGGACAACCAAGAGGAGACACATAAACAGTCTGTGCTGGGTCAGCTGGGCAACATTCAGAATGTTGACATAGACCAGCTGAAGGACAAAGCTCAGGCCACACTTGATGACCTCAAGCAGTCAGCAGAAAAGTGTGAAGTCATGTGATATAGGTGCATTTACACGTGCAGAGCTGATCCAGCAGATTTATTCTGGCTCTAATAAAACAGAAATAGTTTATCTCAAAACCCTGTATGAGACATATAATCTACTGTGTTTTTTTGCATTCATTGTTCGGGGTGTAACGATGCATGGCGACGCAAAAATGTGTGTGACTGTTTGTTACGCGATCTAATGCAATTGCATTTTTTGAGGGTGCAATCACACCTCATGCTCCCACATACACTAAAAACGTTTTCCAAGTTATTTGAAGAACATTTTATGCAAGAAAAGTACACAATCTTTTTTTTTTTTCAGAAATTAAAAATAAAGTTGTAAGGTATTATTTAATATATGGTGGAAGCTACTATAGAACATAGTATTACATATTTTTTGTAAACTCTGAACCTTCGTTTCTTACCGTTTATTTTAATTTATTGTTTACATTTTTATTTAAGGAAACGTAGATGGTTTTGCATTGTTAACGCTTCATTAATCGTAACCTTGTTCAATCGTGAGAAAAGACTTTACACCCCTATTGCATCATGAGCGTCCTTACACCCATACTAATTATGCTTCTTTTGTAAATGAAGATTTTTTTAATAGGTACACAAAGACAAGTGATAGTAATTTAAGTAATCTCAGCTAATTTCTAAACATATTCCCTATAGCCTCTTTATAAATTTTTAAAATGACTATGTGACTGTATTAAATTTGAATGTGTCCTGCTAGTGCTTCTGCTAGTCTAGGCAATATGATCCTACCGCTACTACTGATAAATCTAAGTTATTATTATAATTATAAATATTATTGTTATTATTGTTAGAGCCCATTACTGCAGTGTCCCGCTTTCAACTCCTATCACAACTCCCAGTCACATGCAGACATGTTTCGCTGTGTCTGAGGTATAGGAGGTCACTGAGGGTATCATGCACCTCTGCTCTTTGACAGAGACCACTGACAGTCCCGTGATGGACTGGTGCTCTGTCTAGGACAGACCCATGCCCTATGTTATGGCCTGGAAAAGCAGGCTTAAAATGTGAAAAGTTATTGTGCATCATTTGGGTTTTTTGCTCAGTCTATGTACATTGTTATAAATGAACTTTAGTCATTATGTTGCTATACAAAAATACAATGATTTACTTTTTAAAAATAATTTATGCCCTGTTTTTGGTGACCAAGTAAGGCTAGTTATGGCAGCACAGGGTCCACCTCTCTTCCTCAGACAAAGCCAGTTGAGACCCGAGCTGGCCTGAATGCATGGTGCAAGCACACATTTTCAATTACTTCATTCATTTAGGATAGAGAATCACTTACGTTTACATGTTTAATACAATGAATGCATTACATGATTGACCAATATTAATCATATAAATACATGTTGTCGTTGTTGTTGTTGTTTTTATGTTCTGAAATATTCTGTCAGTCTACTCACATAACATTTGTAAAATTGATGTTCACTGTTTTTAAATTATAATGTACAAACGTAAAGTTTGGATCAATGTAAATGCTAATATACACTAGTATATACTATTGTACTACAATTACTATTAGTAGCAGTAGCATTGTCGTGTTTCTTTCTGACAGTCCGTGCATATAACTTTCGAAATTATTTTTAAAAAACTTTTTTTTTAGGATATTTTTTTAATCTATTATGCAAATAACCTATCTAAAATACTGAATAAAACTGAAATAAAAGTCGGAACTATATCCTCAGTGTCCGAGGTGTTTAGGAATAGTTTTAGTGTTGCAACCGGATTGTGTTCCAAATCGCATATAGCCGTAGTATGTATTTCTATGTATATATGTTACGATATAGTTGGTAAAAGTACTTTTTAAACAGCATTGTAAACATTAAGTGGTTTGGGATACAGCCCGGGAAAAGCAGGGTGCTGCCTATTTCCAAATCAAATTAGCGCTAACACAGCACGAGTGTATAAAACTACCTTGTTCTAGAAATAATTTTCTGTGCCTAGTTAAATTAAATTAAAAAAGGAACTTAATGGAGACCGAGGCTGATCTTTTTTATAGACAGCTGCCTAAAGTGGTGAGTACACTTTTACAAATTAGGGTTCCTACACAGGATCCATATAGTTTATGTGAGTTTGTGTCCCAAACAGCGTATTACCGTGCTATAGAAATCACACACAATTCAGTGCATGTAGACAAGATCGAGATAAGTCCAAACCGAGCATCACATTTAGGAGGAAATGTGATTTAAGTGACTTTCAACGTGGTATGGGTGTTGATGCTAGACGAGTTGGTCTGATTACGCTGCTCACGAAAAATAGGGGATTTTTTAAATGAATAGTTAAATAGAATAGTCAAAGAAAGTTGTTGGATATCACAAATGAGACTCAATTGGGTAGTAAGTGATATATTTATTCATGGGGGTGAACAGAAGCATGTTAAACTGGATGAGAGTGCCCACATTGACTGTTCAGTAGGGTGTATGGTCACCCAAGACTGTCAAAACACACTGACAGTGATGGAGCATGAACAGGATCAGATTGTCGAGTAGTTCTTGTGGGATCCTCTTTATATTCATTTTGAAATATCCCCTACATCCCCATTTTGTTAGCAGTGTATTTCAGAAACTGTTCTACTGCTATTTTCACATGCACACATTTCTAGGATTTGGAGAACAAAACAAGAAAATGTGAACTGAGCGGCAGTTCTTCACATTCATCCTGCCTTGTATCAGCTGTTCAACATGATACTGATGGACCATAATTCAAATGCTTTCACCCTGTTGTTGCTGTTGTTTATGACTACCCTGTTCCATGTTCTGGTGATTACTCCCAGCCTGATAATGTGCCATGTCACAAAAGCCAAAGCCACCTCAGACTGGTTACTGACAATTTAATGCTGTAGGACAAAAAGTTACAATTTCAAAATAATATCCTATGCTTTATAAAATACAGTATAATATACTTACAGAAAGTGGGTAGCACTGTCACCTACCAGGTTTGAGTGACCTCTGTGTGTAGTCTGTAGATCCTCCCTGTGTTCATGTGGATTCCCTCCAGGTACTCTGTTTTTAATCACCTTTTTCAAAATTCTAAACGGCTGCAACTAGGGAGGGCTGTGACCCTAGCAACACTCCCTTTCTTCCACCTACGAGTCCCATCAGGGACAATATTGGACCATTTTGCATTTACATGCACTTAATAATCCAATCGTAGTCAGATTTCTGCAGTTATCTGATTATTCAAATGGAAATTTATTCTGCATACTCTGATCTAGAATTCATATTAAGAAACCCGATAAAGAGCGCTGAATTTTTCACCAGTATTTGGATTACTCATAGCATGTATATCAATTAACAGGTATCCAGAGTTACCTGTTCTTAAGACTTGACTTTATTTGACCTCGTTTCTCCACTGACTGTGATTATTGCTTTCTTGCAAGGTCTGGCAATGCCAGAATTAATCACGCCATGTAAAAAACGCAAATAACCCTTGAGGATTTTTTGGGTCAGTTTTTCAGAGCATCTGAGTTAAAGTTCAGTGAAATCAAATCTAGGAGGCTGTAATAAATCAGACACTCAATGAAGTTAACTGAACGTGAGGTGTTGGGATGCCTTAAGTATCAAACGTATCTGCCATCACTCTTCTGCAGGGATGAGACGCATGCTGCAAAATGTTTTTGTGAAAGCTTTCTGATGTGGAACAAACCTTAGCCCATTCACACTACCTTGTCAGTTTCACTGTTGGGCTGAGAAAAATTCCCAAACCCAAAACCCTATGGTCAGAGGTGTCTCTTTTGCACTGATAGCGACAAGCGAAAGCAGAAGTCTCATAATGTGGGACTGTCGTAGCCTAGTGGTTAAGGTCCCTGACCAGGAGGTCCAGGGTTCAAATCCCACCTCTGCCACGCTACCACAGTTGGGTCCTTGAGCAAGGCCCTTAACCCACAATTTCTTGGATTGCCTGGTAAGACTGTACGAGTTGTAAGTCGCTCTGGATAAGGGCGTCTGCTAAATGCTGTAAATGTAAATGTAAATAATTTTGCGTCATCTCAACTACACTGCTCACCAAAATGTTGGGATATTTCACTAGGGGATATTTCAAAGTTTTTTGTGAGTAGTATATATATGTGTAAATAAATAAAAAATGCTCAATTGTATTCTCATTCTAAATGCTCATAGGAGCTTCATGCACATCTTAATGGGTCGGTCAGCTTTGAAACTATGGAGACACTCATTTCCCAAAAACCCCATCTGAACATCGAGTCCAGCATGACGGCCATCCGGAGTGGACAGAAACGCACCCTGGATGAGTAAGTACCCTCTCCTAAGTGATACAGCTATATGTTTTATAGGTGCACTATATGGAGAATAGTATTGGGACTCCTACACATTATACCTACAGGAGCTTTTATGACATCCCAGTTTAAATAGATAAAGCTTTGGTGCCATTTGTCTTGTGCTGGTGGGTGTGTGCTCTCAGCTCCAAAATATATAACCATTCAAATAACCATTTAATTGTTAATTGAGAACATTGGACATTATTTTTTAAAGAAAGTAAAAGCTTGTGCAGACAGTATGCATGACATGGTATTGTCAGTACTTTGTTTGTTCTGTTCGGTTTTATAGATGCTTCCAGGTTTTCAAAGTGATCCATCAGCTTGTTGATTCAGAGGAGGACATCCTTATGGTAACCTTTATTTTCCAGTTACACTGTCACGTGATTATTTTTTGGTGATAACGTCTTTAATATAGGTCAAGTTTTCTTGTATTTGTCATGATAATAAAATTTGTAAATGGGGTTACGTTCTGACAAACTAGTCATGAGTTAAATGAATTGTAAACCAAGGAGATTAATATATACTGTATATATGCAGCACAGCCCACCTTAAACGCTTTCATTAATCTACAATTGGGACAATTATTAACACAAAGGGTATTTTATAATAAAGTAGTGACTATTGTATGTAAGGTATTGTTATTAATTTATTTATTGAAAGCAAAAAACAAAGTGGTTAGGTTACCTGCGCTGGTGCTTGGATGTTCAGCATCTGGGGGAGAGTATCTTACTGCATATTGTTTACGTAAATTTAAAGTTCAGTATATGGTTTCTGCTAAATGTGCTTATTAATGTGTATTATCAGACACGTATATTATAAGACAAAATATCACAAGCCAGTCCATTAAAATCAGGGGCGAGCTTGTACTTTTTAATAATACTACTGATAATTACATTTAAATGAATTTCTTTGATGGAGCAAAAGTACCTTTTAATTGAGTAAGATTAAAAGTGAATGCGTCATAAAAAATACTATATGAAAATGTTTTTTTTATGGACAGTTTTTTGCAGTGCAGACAAACCACCGGTAAATCATGGTGTTTATTACCTCCACAGGTTACTAAAGCTGTTATTCAAGAGTTTGCTGCTGATGGAGTGAAGTATTTGGAACTGCGTAGCACACCACGGGAAGAAACTAAAACAGGTTTTTACTAGTTGATACGTGTGTGTTGTGGAAACCGATTTGCTTTGTCTTTTATACTTATTTTCTATTTTCAAGGTCTGAGTAAAAGAAGATACGTTGAAACTGTCATTCAAGCCATCCGTCAGTGTAAAGAGGATGGAGTTGACATAGATGTCAGGTTTGTAAGACACGGGGTGAACAGTAGGTGCCTAAATTAGGAGACCACTAGTGAAAATTCATCCATTGTGCAGTTGCTTGAATTTGATACAGTTATTTTCATTAAGAATCCTAAAATAACTTAAAACTTATTTGGTGTGTAATGACTCCATGAGGTTTTGTGAAATCTGATGATCCATGTCCACCCAGCATGAATTCACAGTATTTCAAAGATCATCTTTTGATGTTACTGAATGCTTGAATTTCTTTGGCTTTAAGTGCCAACTTCAGTAGGGTTTAGGTCAGGTGACCGTGGAAAGTCCATGACAGTCAGCAGTTCGGATAGTTCTGAACAAAGATCCAAACCACTAGCATTTTCACTAGTGCTCTCAGACTGTACGTAATCCAGAACATCTCCGGCATTCTGTCCTGCATTTACATTTACAGCATTTAGCAGATTCCCTTATCCAGAGAGAATTATAATTAATACAAGCAATTGTGGGTTAAGGGCCTTGTTCAGGGACCCAGCTGCGACAGATGTGGGATTTGAACCCTGGACATTTGCTCCATAGTCCAGTACCTTAACCACGAGGTGTTGCTTGAACAGGTTTCTTGTGGCTGTGGATCGCAGAAATGGGCCAGAGGTAGCTATGGAGACGGTGAAACTAGCTGAGGACTTCATGTTGTCTAGTGATGGTGTGGTAGTAGGACTGGACCTCAGTGGTGACCCTACGGTTAGTCCAACTTTCAGATTCTGTTAAATAAATAATAAAGTTAGTGTTCCCGGACCTCTTTCTTCCCCAACCATTTTATATAGTAGCCTAAATTTGATCAATAAAGGTATTTTTTTATATGTCGAGGCACTCAGATGGTACAGTGCTCAATTTAAGTTTTGGGTATAGTTTGCATTTTATTGATTCTGATTCTTCTTAATGATTCTGGTTCTTATTGATTCCAGTTTTTGAGTTCATAATGCTTAGCTATTAAGAATATATATATTTTAAAAATATTTTTATTTTACTTCAAAAGTAAAAACTTTACATTAAGCTTTTTTTTGTTCCAATTTGAACCTATTTTACGTAAAAAAGGTTATTACAATTAACATTAAGCCACTGAAGCAGGATGGGGCCCTTTTTGAGACTTGGTCCTCGTAGAAATGTGAAAAACACTATAGAAATAAATGTGACTTGACTAGCTTAATTTTCTAACATAGTGACCTGGGAACAGCAAACCCCTCATTATCAGTACTCTCTATTCAATACTCTTTGACATGATGAACATGATAAGGAAAAGTAAAGGTTAATATAGAAGTTTTGTTTTCCTGGGTCATTGTTTGAGTACATTAAATTACATAAAGCTTTGTTCCCTTTAAGCATTTAGGATCGTCTTGCTGGTGCTTCAGACATTTTGATATTTTTTGCCACAACGTTCAGCTTTCCACACATACTGCATTTAGCATTTTCCCTAAAAGTGGAGCTGAACATTTGAGCGCTTTTGAGCTCCAGTTTACTACTGTTTTAATAGAAGGTACCAAAACAAAACGATGATGTAGGTGATCACATGAGACACCAGTTTTGGCAGATGGATGCCTCCTTAATAGGGGCGTATTTTTATTTAAATTGAGAGACAGATAGATTACAGTCTGTGTGGTAAGTGGAACTGATAACCTGGACAGTAAGTGCAGAAACAAGGAGGTGTGCCAATTATTCCAATTAATGTTAGTCTTATATTGTTGTGTTAATTAACCACAAAGACGTATCATAACAATTTGTATCTTTATCTTTACCAACGGTGTTAATAATTGTGGAACTATGTTTACAAATTGCCAGTTGATTAATGATGTCTTCTATATATCTTTTTAAGGTGGGTCATGGAAAATACTTCCTTCCTGCTCTGCAGAAAGCTAGAAGCTGTGGGCTCAAGCTGGCATTGCATTTGGCAGAGGTTTGGCCGTTTTGGCATTAGGCCGTATTTGTACTATTGTATCACTTGAACTGTATTTTAAATGTCCATGTTTTTCAGGTTCCTTCTCAGAAGGAGGAGACTGAGTTGCTGCTGGATTTGCCTCCTGATAGAATTGGCCATGGAACTTTTTTGCACCCAGAAGTTGGGGGTTCAGATAGTCTTGTAAATAAAGTTTGCAAGCAAAACATCCCTGTTGGTAAGTAACGAGGACAGTTTCATTTCATAGAACATAATGTTCATGTTAAACGGCGCCTAACTGTTTTGTATTTCGAAGTTTAAGAACTCTTTTAATATGGTTTATTCACTATTTACAGTATTGTCCAGTGAACTAATGCAATAGCAAACGAAAAAAGGTGACAGATTATACAGTTTCTAACATTTTTTTACAGAATTTTGTTTGACCTCTAATGTAAAGGGTCAGACAGTAGCCTCTTATGGTGATCATCACTTCCAGTATTGGTATGAGCGAGGGCACCCATGTGTGGTTTGTGTAAGTCTGATTTTTGGTAACGTACGGCTGATTGATTCTAAACGAGTTGTTGATTGTTCATCATATTTGTGCTTTTCTGTTCTTCTTCAGACGGACGATAAGGGTGTGTTCTGCACAGATCTCTCTCAGGAGTACCAGATGGCTGGGTCAACGTTCGGCCTCAGTCAGGAGGCCATATGGGCTCTCTCTCAACAGGCCATTCATTGCAGCTTTGCGCCTGAGCCTGTGAAGCAACAGCTGGAGCAAAGGTGGGCTGAGCTCAGGCCTCAGATCCTTCCCTGATTGAAGTCAAGCTTCACTAATGCCTATCTCAGGTGTGTTTCCTCTGAGGCGGATGCTTTTAATGATCATGATGCTGTGGTGCTCTAAATGAGAGCTCTACAGTTCCCAAAAGGCTTGCTGTTTCACTACACTAGGGGAAGTGGGATCATTATTTAATGATGCTTTTTAACCAGCAGTGTGGTATGACTCTGAGTTTCTAATACAGATGCGTAAAAATGAATTATATTTTACTCTGCAATTGTTACCACTATCCAACCCAACATTTTCCATTTTGTCCACCGGTCATGTTAGATTACATTCTTACAAGTCTTATTAGGCTACTGTACATTTATTTACGATAGGACATACACATACGCTAAGGAATGCCGTTTACAGCTCTGTAGTATAAAAGGTATGCACACAAACAAGAGTAACTTTCACAAAAAGTCTCTAAACACATCAACCGACAGTTTTGAGTCCAAATGTGAGCTAGTAATCGCATGACAGGTAAGTCAGTGAGCTTTCAGTTACAATCCACAGTGTCCATTGTCTGTTCTGTACGTTTGCTGTGATGCATCTGTGGCAAGTCTCTGCAGAAAACCGCACTGGACCGTACAAGCAAAACTGTACTATAACAATATGCTGCCATATCAGTTGGCATGACGGCACATACGGAAGCAATTAACATTAACAATTAACACAATCTGAAATAATTACTAAGTAAAATAACAGTTCTGTATACTGTACAATCATAACTCTGGAAGTACTCTTCAGAGTCTTTGCCGTTTCGGGTCTGTTTACGGTGAAAAGACTTGTTAAAAGGATAAAAAACTTGTTCATAAATTCCTGTTATCATTTTTAAGACACGTCTGTTAAAGCAATCTGGTGTTGATTAGGATTAGCCAGAGCCAGGGCCTAACCAGCAACACAGCTCGCAACCAAATCTATCAGACCAAGCCATCTAGCTCTCCATCATATGCTTATATAGTAATAGATTTTGTTGGCAAAATATGGTTTTGTTTTTAAATATATTGCTAAAGCAAATTCGTAGTTAGTGATGTGCTATTTGGTGTGATCGACCTTCATAACCCTTGAACTCAGAAACATACAAACGCTGCAGCGGAAACTGAAAGTGTTGAAGTTCCTGCAGTGGTAACACCCGTGTGCTCTGCTACTATCACTGTAATGACCTGTCACTTCATCAGGTTTTATTATACAGAATCAAAACTGCTTGACGTCACACAGCCCTTACAACTTGTCTGCGTGTTTTCTGGATTTTATGACATTTTAAATGGACATTGTTTGGTAAATCAGGTGCTGAGAATATAGTTGGAAATAAACTCACAATGGAACGAAATCTCATTCTCAAGATTCTTGACTATACATGTTACAAGGTAACTACTTAATAAAGCTGAACTTGATATGAAACGGACCTGATGATGTTACCAGCAGGGGGCAGCAGTAGATTAAAAAAGATTATTTGCCATTTCTTAAAAAAATCTCTATTAATTCTCTATAAAATACATGCAGATCCAATTTGATTATTTATCATTTTTTATTTTAATGGGTTATAATAGGTTATACCTTTTTTCCTGCACCCGTTGTCTATTTTATCAGTTTTACTTACCATATGGGTGCACTTTATTTCTAGTAGCTTTAAACACTTCACTCACTGTGCCCTCTATTAGACTATTTCTCCATCTTGTAAATGTAAAGTCAGAGACTGTAGCTCATCTGTTTCTGCACAGTTTGTGTTAGTCATCATCTGGTCTTTCAGGCTCACAGGATTCTTCCTACAGGGTGCTGGTGGCTGGATATTTTGGTTGGTGTGCTATTTTCACTCCAGCAGTGACACTGAGGTGTTTAAAAACTCCAGCAGCAATTTGGTGGCTGATAAATTCATACCAGCACAACACACAGTAACACAGTACCACCATGTTAGTGTCACTGCTGAGAATGATCCTAACCATGTAGGGGACTGACGTGGGGGTCCGCTAACAACACACATGCAAAATCTTACAAACGTATCACGCTTGGCATAGTAAAAATGGATCAGTACAGCCATGGGTTAATGTGAATATAGGACTGTACATGATTGGGAAGATGGCTTAGCCAGCTGACCAGCTTTGCTAAATTTGCAAAGGCATATTTGAACAAAATGAAAACTGAATGGCAGCAGTGCCTCAGAGGTTAGAGTATTAAGGAGACTGGTGTTTCAAACCCTGACATTGCCAATGTTTTAATCTCCGGTGCTTGGATTGTAGTAATATTGTATCTGTTGAGTGTGTGCTAAATGCTCTAAGTGTTATGAATGAGTGGTTTTGGGGTGAGTATCGACATCTACTTTGTTTTTCCTTCCCATCAGGTTAAGAGCTTGGGTGTCATCCTCGATCATTCGCACAGCTTGTCATTCTCACATTATTAATACAACCCGGTCTGCATATTTTCATCGTTGCACCTTCGCCCCTCCCTTCCCCTCTCATACTGCGTCTATTCTTGTTAACTCTCGTATTGACTACTGTAATCCCTTCATAAGTTGCAACTTGTCCAGAATGGAGCTGCTCATATTATCTCAAAAACTCCCTCATTGCACTATATTAGCCCTGTTTTACAATACCTCCACTGCCTCCCAGTTACAGAGGGGCCAAAAAGTATTTAGTCAGCCACTGCTTGTGCAAGTTCTCCTACTTAGGAAGATGAGAGAGGTCTGTAAGTTCCATGATAGGTACACTGCAACTATGAGAGAAAAAAGGAGAAAAGAACATTCAGGAAATCACATTGTAGGATTTTTAAAAAAAATAATTTCTTTGTTAGTTAGGGTGGGAAATAAGTATTTGGTCAATAACAGAAGTTGAACTCTAACTCTAACATAACCTTTGTTGGCAATGACAGGGGTCAAACGTTTCCTGTAAGTCTTCACTAGGTTTGTACACACTGTAGCTGGTATTTTGGTCCATTTCTCTATGCAGACCTCCTCTAGAGCAGGGATGTTTTGGGACTGTCGCTGGGCAACACGGACTTTAACTCCCTCCACAAATTTTCTATTGGGTTATGGTCTGGAGACTGGCTCCAGGAGCTTGAAATTCTTTTTACGGAGCCACTCCTTTGTTGCTCAAGCAGTGTATTTGGGATCATTGTCATGCTGAAAGACCCAGCCACGTTCCATCTTCAGTGCTCTCACTGATGGAAGGTTTTGGCATAAAATCTCATGCTACATGACCCGTTCATTCTTCCCTTAACACGCATCAGTCGTCCTGTCCCCTTTGCAGAAAAACAGCTCCAAAGCATGATGTTTCCACCCCATGCTTCATAGTAGGTATGGTGTTCTTGGGATGCAACTCCGCATTCTTCTTCCTCCAAACATGACGAGTTGAGTTTTTTTTTCCCAAAAGGTTCTATTCTGGTTTTATCTGACCACATGGTATGCTCTCAATGCTCTTCTGGATCATCCATATGCTCTCTGCCAGACTTCAGACGAGCCTCGACATGTCCTGGCTTAAGCAGGGGGACATGCCTGGCACTGCAGGATGAGTCCCTCTCGGCGTAGTGTGTTACTGATGGTAGTCTTTGTTACTTTTGGTCCAAGCTCTCTATAGGTCATTCATCAGGTGGCTCTGTGTAGTTCTGGGATTGTTCTCACCGTTCCCATGATCATTTTGACCCAGATTATGTCTTCCATTTTCTTACAGTAGCTCCCACAGTTGATTTATTCAGACCAACCTGCTTGCCTATTGTAGAGTCACTCTTCCCAGCCTGGTGCAGGTCTACAGTTTTCTTCATGGTATCCTTCGACAGGCTCATAATTAAGTTTGGAGTCTGACTGTTTGAGGCTGTGGACAGGTGTCTTTTATACAGATAACGAGGTCAAACAGATGCCATTAATACAGGTAACAAGTGGAGGACAGAAGAGCTTCTTAATGAAGAAGTTACAGGTCTGTGAGAGCCAGAATCTTGCTTGTTTGTGGGTTTGTAATACTTATTTTCCACCATAATTTATACATAAATTCTTTAAAAATCCTACAATGTGATTTCCTGGATTTGCTTTTCTCATTTTGTCTCTCGTGGTTGAAGTGTACCTATGATGACGTCTTGCATCATTCTAAGTAGAAGAACTTGCACAATCAGTGGCTGACTAAATACTTTTTGGCTCCACTGTAAGTACAGAATTGATTTCAAAATTTTCCTTTTCACATTTATGGCCATCCATAATCTTGCCCGCCTTATCAAATCTCCTCCATATTGCAGCTCATTTCTGTTTTCTTAGATCTTCTTCCACTCTTCTTACCGTGCCCTCTGCTCACCTTAACTCTATGGAATTCCCTCCCACCTGATATCCATAATATTGATTCTCTCCGTTTCAAATCAAGACTTAAAACTCACCTTTTCAAAATAGCCTTTTCTTTTCTTGTAATATTTCCTGCTTAGTTTCTATTTATTGTTTGTTATTTTCCTCTGTAAATATTATTTTATGCACTTTTATTCATTTTCGTTCTTTGCTTTTATTCTTCTTACGTGTCCTTGAGGGCTTTGAAAGGCACTTTTCAATGTAATATTATTATTATTATTAGTATTATTAGTATTATTGATGCTGCATATCTCAGCTGAAAGTCTCTCTTTTCAGATTGTCAGTTAAGTTTAGATGCTTATTTAGACTTAAGCACTGTATCATTCTGCATCTTGCACCATCCTCTCCCTCTGATACAAGCTGCAATGTGATTGGCTCCGACTTATTTCTAGTAAACTGTGGTAGAGTTTCAGTGACCATGTTTACAAAAATTACAAATGATTATCCATCATGGAATTTAGATTATGGATTTAGATGTAAATGCATCAGAGATGCAGCTAAACTCACAAGTGATTGAATCAAATGATACTTTTGGTTGCCAGAAGCCAAAAATGCATTGATAGCCAGTATTACAAACGACATGGAAGATCAACCAAATGAAACATGAGTAACAAAGGAGGAGTGCTTTGGACACAACTAGATAGGACAGGCACATAAACTTATAAGCACCGTTTACCGCTTGTTAGAAATACATAGCAGAAAGTCATCCACACAAACGCAAGTAACCTAGACAAAAAAGTCTCTAACCACAACAATGAATGATGGATTTATGCTCTTGCCTCTGCAACAAAACAAAAATAATACACTGCTAGTACATAAATACGCAATTAACATAGAAATCTGTAATATTAATTCAGAAAATAAGGTAATTCGATTTCAGTGCAGTATTATATACTGTAAGATTGCACGTCATTGTTTTTTTTATTTTTTATTTTTTTATGGCTGCTATATCACATTTCCTCTGTTATATATACTGTATTGTACATTTTATGTATACACAAATGGATGTTAGCTGGCTGGATGTTATATGGCGCTCACCTGTACAGTCAAATTCGAGGTATAGTACAACCTCAAATTAATTAAAGTTGGGACGTTGTGTAAAAAATAAATAAAACAGAATATGATGATTTGCAAATTCTTTTCAACAACTGCATCAGCAAAAAGCCAAACAGTATAAGGTTTCTCATCGTGCAATTGCACAGAATTTAGGGATTTCATCCACTACAGTACATAATATCATCAAAAGATTAATGGAATTTGGAGAAAGCGGCAAGGCCGAAAATTCCAACATTGAATGCCCGTGACCTTTGATCCCTCAGGCGGCATTCTGTAACGGCTATTTACACACGATCTCAGGAACGCTTCCGAAAACCGTTGTCAGTGAAAAGCCATATATCAACAAAACCAAGAAACCCCACCGCTTGAGATGGACTGATGCAAAAAAAAAAAGCGTCCTGTGATGTGACCACATTTCAACTTGAAAATCATTCAAGCCAAAGAGGTAAAGGACTGTCCGGATGGTTATCAGCACCAAGTTCAAAAGCCAGCATATCTGATGGTATGGGGGTGTGTTAGTGCCCATGGCATGAGTATTATGCACATCTGTGAAGGCATCATTAATGCTTACTGCTGGTTTTGGCGCAACATATGCTGCCATCCAAGCAACGTCTTTTTCAGGGACGTCCCTGCTTGCTGGTGAATTCGTAATAAAAGAGTGCGGGTAATAGACTGGCCTGCCTGCAGTCCAGACCTGTGTCCCATCAAAAATGTGGCGCATTATAAAGTGTAAAATATGACAATGGAGACCCTGGACTGTTGAGCAACTGAAGCTGTACATCAAGCAAGAATGGGAATGAATTCCACCTACAAAGCTTCAACAATCAGTATCCTCAGTTCCCAAATGCTTATTGAGTGTTGTTAAAAGGAAAGGTGATGTAACATAGTGGTAAACATGCCCCTGTCCCAACATCTTTGGAACGTTTTGCATGTGTCAAATTTAAAATCGGTGAATTTTTGCAAAAAAAAGTTTGTTCGATTGAACATTAAATATCTTGTCTTGTAGTGTATTCAATTGAATTCAATCTAGGTTAAAAAGGATTTGCAAATCATCGTATTTAGTTTTACACAGCATCCCAACTTCATTGGAATTGGGGTTGTAGAAACAATAAGCCATACATAATGTTATTTTTCTGTGCTGAATTGATACACAGCACGTGGTATTGTCTGAACACTCTGGAACAAATCTCCGTACAGCAGAAGGGCAGAAAATCCGGAGAAACGCGGAGAAAGCAAAATAGCAACAATAAATGATTTTTACAGACTCAAAAACATGCTTGCAAACTCATTCATATTCAGAAATCAACCCGTACATTATGACTAATATAATGTAGAACATATATTTGCTGAAATAACATAATATTAGAGAGTATTCTGGTGAGTACTTGGACAATGTGGACTTGATAGAAACGAGAAAGCCGACACTACAGCAAGAGCAAGGAAACTTTTGAGGATTTAGATGAAAAATTCCCCTAGATCATAAAACTACCATAAAACTCTTCAACAGATGGCCTACAGAATGAAATAGAAAAACTAACAAACTATATTGGATGAACCCGGACATAAGAACAAACAATACAACTAGGCAAGCAGATGGGATTGGACATACAAGATGCAAACACATGCATCTAATCTAAAGAAAAGAAGCACCAAACAGAAGAAAACAATGAAAAAGCATACAGAAAATTGCCAAAGGATATGAACTGGCTGTAAAGCAATGACAAACAAGCAATAAATGAACAAGCATGAAATGGTCAATCATAATGGTCTCTGGTTAAATTGTCTGATTACCATTCATTATGTAGCAGGTTAGTGGTTTGGATGTGTTAGACTAACCTATTAAAGCATTCCATGTGTACCCACTGGGGGAGGGGGGGCACCTCTATAACTCTTCACTCAAAGGGTGACACGTGTGCAATATTATCTGCACATTATCTGTATTGCTCATAAGTGCAATAGAAACAGTTAGAAATTCATGTTAATTTGTATGCAACAATTTTCAGGTGGGAAATAATGGGAAATTCCTTATACGACATTTCTTATAATAATGTTTTATTATTATTATCGTTATTATATGTGTGTGTTTGTGTGTGTCTGTGTGTGTTTTATATATATATATATATACACACACACACACAATATATATATGAACGATAAAAAACACTATTTTTGTTTGGTAGGCGTCCCTCATCCTGTAGAGTTGTGTGTACTATCTACTTTGGTCTGCATGGTACCACTGCTAATTACCAGGTGCTTCCATCTGTATTTATATTTCATTTTGGTGTGTTTTTAGGGGGTGAGCGGCATTGCATTGCAACATGGATTGTATTCTACAGGTCAAATGTTTTACAACGCCTCCAGCTTTTCAGGTTTGTGGACATTTCAGCAGATACCAGTTCTTTTCAGTGAATAATCTGAAATTTCACAAGGTTAACGAAGTACAAGAACTTAAAAAAGGCTTGCAAGAACGTAACGTAAATTTCATGTAACTAATGTATGACATGTATGCGCCAATTAACAACTGAATGAGGTTCTATGAAACGGGACGTTGATGGAAAAATGGAAAGTCAAAAAGACAAGTAGGACAAAAAAGTTTCTGAACTTATTAGTAGACAGAGTTAGAACAGTCTCTAGTCCGAACATGAGCTAATGAACAGTAAGGTACAGTAGTTACATACTTGAACGAATGATGAACTTGAATTGAGGTGACCAGCTGTTTATGGCCACAGCGTCCAGAACTGAAATTAATCAATGTATTTCATTTTTAAGACCACGTTGTTAAAGTGAATGGGCAGTGATTGGATACCTGTATATTTCGATTGCAGTGGTGAAAATATGGCGTTCCGAGTCAAAAGGGCTAAATCTAAAAATATGCGGTGGAAGGTTATGCATTTTTATGTGGTCCTGTCTGGGTTTGCCATTTGTATCTCTGTTGCTATGTAAGCTGTTGCCAAGTGTTGTCCACCAAAGTGAGCTCGGGCTTGCAACTGTTGTCAATAACAGACCACATTCATCATAGAAAGAAATAAACGACTTTTTGAACTTTTTTAAACTCAACAGCAGTTGGCATCGAAACCTGTTTCACAATTCAATCCAAATAAACTCGCCTTCTCTGCAGCCCGTGAATTAGGAGTCATCGTGGACTTGGGTCTTATTCTGAACACTCACATCAGCTTTGTGATTAAAGTGGAATTTCTCCACCTCGGCTAATATTGCCTTTGCTTAAATTGACAGATGCTGAAACATTCATCCATGATTGCATTACAGCCCGCTCAGAGTATTGTAAGTGTTTACTCTGAGGACTTCACTCTCCAGGCTTCTTCACACGCAGAATCTGATCATGTTATTCCTGTTCTCAAAGTTTCACTGGTTCCCCTTTTTACCGAACTCATTAAAAGTCCTTCTACTTATCTTTAAGGCCCTTTGTGGCATTGCCCACCAAGACCTGACTGAGTAACTTCACCTCTGCACTCCCTCTTGACCTCTCGGGTCAGACAGAACAGGCCTGTTGTCTGCACACAGACATAAATTAGCCACTACGGGTGCCAGGTGCTTCAGTGTGCTTTCATCACAGCTCAATGGAACTCACTGGCTCAGACTCTTCAGACTCACTTCTCTCTGCCGTGATTCAAATCTCAGTTTAAGACTACCCTTCTGCCATCCACATTAATATGTGAAATACCTGCTCTCCTCTGTATTGTTGTATTTTGAGTTTTGTTTGTTGTCTGAGGTAGACGCTAGATAAATGAAAGGGATTATGTAAGATTGTATCAATTGTGAGTTGCATTTCTGAGACTAAGGCTAGATACCAACATGTTTGTAACCAGAATTAGCTAGACTACAATGCCCCAATCATACTATTTATCTTTCAGCTTTAGAAACATTGACAAATGGGTTGGACGCATCCTTGGTGCTTGGAAAGTTTTTTTTATTTATTTATTTATTTATTTTTTATTCCTGACCAATTGTTCAACCTTTAAACGTCATCAGATTTTCACACAAGTTTTAAAAGTAGACAAAGAATACCCAGTTGAACAATCGAGACAAATGTATTGCTTTCCTGTTCGGTGTATAGCCGGGAGATGGAAGTGTGTGAGATTTATTACTAGAAGACATGGTGAAAAACGCAGCGACAGCAGGAATACTAAGATCTTCAGCTAACAAGCAGACACATGGGGCACACGAAACTAACAGACAGTGTTAATCCAGAATGATAATACAAATACACAGTGCTAATACCAATGGACAAAGAGCTAATACAAACGGGCAGTGCTAATTTAAACAGATAAAGAGATAATGCAGTTTTTTCTTACAACTGACGCAAAATAGATCTTTTTGGTTAACACGAATCAAATTATATCAAAGAAAGAAAGGCGCTGCACAAAAATATTTGACTATCTGTGAAACATGGTGATGGTAGTATCATGGTTTTGTTGCATCTGGAACAGGTTGGCTTGCCATCGTTGAAAGAACATTGAATTCTGAATTATATGGGCACATTCCTAAAACTATCCAGACCCTGTCTTTGGACTAAATTAGATAGAAAGATAATAATGCTGTAAGTAGTTCCACCAAAGAATGTTTAAACTAGAATAAAGTCAATTTTTGCAACGGTCAAGTCCAATAGAAACGTTATAAAAACAGTTGATGAAGCCCAGCAAAATCCCAGATTTGCAGCTAATGGGCTAAACATCTTCCAATGTGCAGGACTGAGCAACCATTGCTGGAAATGGGCAGTTGTATGTTCGATGGGGGGTCATGCCAGAAGGTTCACATACTTTCGCCACTCACAAATATGTTATATTGAATTGTTTTTCACATTAATAAATAATCATACATATGTCATTGATTATTTGAGTTCTCTTGATCTATTTGTAGGCATTGTGGTAAAATCTGATCATGCTTAAGCTGATATTTATGCAGAAATCTAGAAAAAGGGTTTGCAGACTTTCAAGCACCACTCTAGATGATCCACAGTGGAAATGTCAGCACCTGCCAGCTGTGGATATGCAGTGAGTGGCAGCTCTGCTCCCACTTGGCACCTGTGAGTGATAGTTGTCAGTTTTATTGCACTGCATCTGCAAAACCCTGAATGCTTTTGAATTTAGGTAAATATAAGGAAACCTGGTGCAGGCATGCAACAACCCTGACACTCTTCTAATTGTATGGTTCATGTTATTTTTGAGATTGACTCAGATTTAATCTGAATATTATTTTGGTTATTAGGATTTGCCCCTAACACTCAGTAGCTATTTTATCCGCTTCATCTGCAGGTTTAGTATGTGAAGTTATTGAGAGTAGCTGATTTGTTCCTCTGCACGTTTCTCACCCACACAACACTTGTTGTTAATGTAGCTGATATGTCTAAATAAGTGTACTGTTAGTGTACTGTATGTAATTTTATTTCTTGCACAGTTGTTTTGATCATCCTCTGTGCCAGCTTTTGATCACAGGAAGCTTTTTGGTTAGATGTTGGTTTCATAATTACAACCCCAATTGGAAAAACTTGGGACAGTATGGAAAATGCAAATAAAAAAATGTACCAGAGTTTCTTATATTTGCTTTGACTTTCATTTGTTCACAAATTAGAGAATATTTCACTAATTGTTGTGAGTATATGTAGTTCATGTTTTATTTGGTCAACTTTATATAATTTTTCTTACTATTCCTGTACAGTGTAATGCTTCAAAAGCTTTTCAAAAGCAATTTAGTGTTTTTTTCCGATCCTATCTTGTCCCATTCATCCTGCAAACTTATTTTTGCAACAGTACAGGCTTGTCATTGTCTGTTTTTGATTTAAAATTCTCCACATATTCTCTGTTGGAGGCACGTCAGGACTGCAGACAGGCCAAACCGGTACCCATACCCTGTAATGTGTGCATTGTTTGCTGAAAAATGCATGGATGACACTGGAAAAGATGACATCTTACAGGCAGCATATGCTGCTCTGAAATCTCAATGTACTCATCTGCATTAATGCTGCCTACACAACAGTGTAAATGACCTTTGCCAATGGCACTTACACAGTTACATATTATGATATACCCTATTGTTATATACAGTGGTGTTTGGAAGTTTGTGATCCCTTTAGAATGTATCTATATTTCTGCATAAATGTGACATAAAACATTAAAGGGTTTTCACACAAGTCCTAAAAGTAGATAAGGAGAACCCAGTTAAACAAATAAGACAAAAAGATTATACTTTCTCATTTATTTATTGAGGAAAAGTTTGTGAACCTTTAGGATTAGCAGTTATTTTGAAGGTGAAATTAGAGTCAAGTGTTTTCAATCAATGGGATGCTAGTCAGGTGAGTGGGGAAGTCTGCTCTTCACAGCACGTTTGTGGAAGTGTGTCATGGCACAAAGGAGATTTCTGAGGACCTCGGAAAAAGAGTTGTTGATGCTGATCAGGCTGGAAAAGGTTACAAAACCAGCTTTAAAGAGTTTGGACTCCACCAATCCACAGTCAGACAGATTGTGGTCAAATAGAGGAAATTGAAGACCATTGTTACCCTCCCCAGGAGTGGTCGACCAACACGGATCACTCCAAGAGCAAGGCGTGTAATAGTCGGCGAGGTCACAAACTACCCGAGGGGGCCTCTCTCACATTGGTTAATGGTAATGTTCATGAGTAAACCATCTGGAGAACACTGAGCAACAATGGTGTGCATGGCAGGCTTGCAAGGAGAAAGCCACTGCTCTCCAAAAAGAATATTGCTGCTTGTCTGCAGTTTGCCAAAGGTGATGTGGACAAGCCAGAAGGTTATTGGAAGAATGTATTGTGAAATTTTTGGTTTAAACAAAAAGTGTTATGTTTGGAGAAAGGAAAACACTGCATAAGATCCTGCTCCCATCTGTGAAACATGGTTTGGGCCTGTTTTGCTGCTTCTCTGCCTGGACGCCTTGCCATCATCGATGGAACAATGAATTCTAGAGGAACCCATCAGAACATCTGCCCATGAACTGAATCTCAAGATAAGGTGCAACAAGATAATGAACATAAGCACACGAGTCATTCTACCAAAGAACGAAGCGAGCAGTTAATGTGAGGAAACACATCAACATCACAGAGTTGAAGCTGTTCTGTACTGAAACAATGGGCTAAAATTCCTCCAAGCCGGTGTGCAGGACTGATCAAGAGTTACTGGCAACATTTAGTTGATCCTGAAAGCAAAGGTTCACATACTTTTGCCACTCACAAATATGTATTATTGGAATATTTTCCTCAATAAATAAATGACCAAGTCTAATATTTTTGTCTAATTTGTTTAACTGGGTTTTCTTGATCTACTTTAGTGTGAAAATCAGAGAATATTTTAGGTCATATAATGGAGAAATGTGAAAAATTCGAAAGGGTTCACAAAACTTTCAAGCACCACTGTACGCCTGTAATAAACTCCGACTCTTAAAAAATCAGCTCAAATTCTCAAATTCCCAGTTCTGTAAAATCTCTCAGCTTCTGAAGGGTGTTCCGGTCACTGAAGCGAGGTTGATCAGTTCCTTTATTTACAGAGAACATTGATGTGATATAAGATGACATATGGCCAGTGAGCATTCTGTAGATAAACAGAAGCCCGTGTGTTTAACGCCTCACTGAAGGAGAGGACTCAGTATGCAGTGACGAGCATTGGAGAGATCTCCGGTAAGTCTAAGGGTTTAAGGCTATTTTCAGGTGCATGCCTGTATATTACATTACTGTAATCAATTATTGATAACAGAGTACTCTCAAAACTCCTGTTTCTAGCATGCATTTGGAAGCACATTTTGTTCCGATACAGGAAAATCAAGGTTCAGTCTTAATTTCCTAAGTATCTTACTCATATGACATTTAAATGTAAAATGTTCATCCAGCTAAATGCCAAGTTACTTGTATTCCTTTTTCAATTTGGATCCCTTTGGAGTAGTAAAACTTTCTTAGTAGTTAGTATTTCTGGAAAATAACATGAAGCTAGTCTTTTTGCATTTAAAACTAGTCTATGATTGAAGAAAAGCTGATATACAGCCCTTTAGTACTAGAGTAATATCAACAGTGGCATCTGCATGGAAGTGTACACTCACTGGCGAAAAAAAATAAAGCACCCGGATAGAAATTGCTGCAAAACTTGGCATGCAGTTAATATGTAAATTATTACAGGTGTGGTCTGAGTAGCAACATAGTCTTGCCACAAGAGGGCATAAAAGTTGGAAGCCTTGCCATGAGAGGAAACGTGTGCCTGCAGCATATCCTGCATATTATCACTGATTTATTAGTGTCCCTCATATCACTGCTAGGAGTGATCGACTGTCGCATGCAATGGCTTCCCAGATAATCGCACCATTTGGAGCAGTGTTGCTCCACAACAAAGGCAGGATGGATGCACTTACAGCGAGGCCTCCATAATCAAACGCGGCTATCGTCTGATCACAAGATCACGAATCTGGATTTGTCTTGAAAACAAATTTCCTTCTTCTATGCACCTGGACGTCATCCAGGCAAGGCAGGGGTGTTGGGAGAAGATGCCAACTATGTCTGGATGGTGGACAACAAAACTGTAGGAGTGACTTGTACTTGTTATCAAATCAAATAGCCTGTATGACATGTGTGCCCTGACAGAACCACTGGTCCCAACACCTCCTAACAGCTAAGTCAGAAGACTAGATGGTGGGCTATTTGTCAAAACCTCCTTCCATGGATGGGCCCCCTGGTAAAGTCTGTCCAACTGGAAAAAATGTCTTTGAGTGAGTTGTAGAGGCATGTCTAACCGTCAGTGAGCTCTCAACAAGAGGTACACCACCCAAAAGTATCCTCTGAGAGCTTTTTTTAAGTTCTCTTATATGCCCTTGTGGCAAGATCCAGTTTCACAGACCACACCTGTAATCATTTAAATATCTGCTTGTGATATAACTGCACACCGCATTCCGCAAGGCTGGGAGAGAGGTGGGAATATAGACTGCTCAAAAAAATAAAGGGAACTCTTGGAGTTACATTGTGTTGTTTAAGTGTTCCCTTTATTTTTTTTTTGAGCAGTATATTTGAGGTATATTTTGAATAGAGCCAGACCCAATATTAAACCTTTTTAAACACCATTAGATAGTGGCAATTGGTCAGATTTATGGTGTCCCAGGGCCACACATGGGTGCCTAACAAAAAGATGATCCTGGGCCCAGCTTGTCGCTTTATCATCAAAGCCAGTGTTTTGTAAACTTTTTAAAAGAAGGGAATGATCGACTGTGTTGAAAGCTTTAGAGTGATCAATAAAATGGGCAGCACAATGCTTCTTTCTGTCTATGGCAGTAATGTGAAACAATGTGGCAACAGATATAGTGCTGTGATTTTCTTCAAACCGGACTGATAGCTGTGTAGAACAGAATTAGCATAATTGAATGTCTGGAAATAATTATTTTGGCTAAGCACGATGATTTAGGGACAGGCCGATAATTATTAAGATCTGATCTCACCTCTCCCTTATGTTGCGGCATGTTTGAACTGTTTCCTATATACTGGGGTCCTGAATGTAAAAGAGAAATATTCAAATGTATGTAATATGATTTAAATGCCCGGTGCTGCTAAGTGTAAAAAGAAAGGGGCCAATGTATCCTCTCCTGTAGTTTTCTGGGGATTAATATTAGTTAGGGCTTTAGCCAAAATGTGTGGAGAGAAGTTACACTTGAAGGGAACTTGGCGTACAGTACACGTTAAAGAAAATACATTAGATTGCACTAAACTGCAAACTCAAATCAGAATAAGTTTGATATAATCACATTATCTTAAAACGAAACACAGCATAAGAATATTTTATCATCTGTGAAACATGGTGATGGTAGTTTAATGGTTTTGTTGCATATGGGACAGGTTGGCTTGCCATCGTTGATGGAAAAATAAATTCTGAATTATTTGGACACATTCATACAAGTTGTGACAGTAAGGGAAATGCATATAAAAACACACACTGTTTCTTACATTTACTTTGCCTTTTATTTAATCGCACCAGACATATTTAATGTTTTCTATCGTCGAATTTGTTTAATTTCTTTAAAACATCAATTCCTGTAATTCAGAATGCTTTAAACATTTTTCCGTTTAATGTAGCAAGCTCAAAAGATCATAGAAGCATGATAAATTCCAGGTTGTCACATGGAGATCCAGTGAACCAAACACACAGATCAGTACTCAGAAACCATAAAACAGCAATATCAGGTCAGAACAGTGAAAGCAGAACCAGGAACATGACAGTAAGGTCCAATTCGCATCCAGCCTCGTTTCCTTTTTAAGCAGTGTAGGCCAGGGTCTTGAATTAAGAACTGCTTTTAAGAGATGTTAAGAGAATGTTTTACTAAAAAGGCCTAGTGAAACGTCAACATCTGAAATCCCAAATGCAGAGTGAATTTGACTTATTGGCATGTCAGAAAGAAAAACATGTTTATTAAAATGCTTTAAACATTTTCCAACATCAAGAAGCCTGTTTTTTTCAGGCTAATATTGCTAATGTATCAGATAGGACTAAAACCAATACTGAAAATACCAGAGGAAGTAATTCTCACTCTCTAGTCACAATAAGGTCAATAAACGTGGAATTATATCTTTAAGATTAGACCTAGTCGACTTAGTACTAAGTTGTCTGAAAGAGAAGTGGCCACAAAAGAATCCATTAGTCAGCCAGTTAAGATTAAAACCACCAAGGATTAGCGTTTCTGAAGCAGTATAATGAGATAAGATAGTTATATTGTCAATTGCAGAAAAAGGAGCGCGTGGAGGCCTGTAAATCCCCACTAAGTCAGATAAATTATTCCGTTTTATAGACACTTTCAAGGCTCCAGATTCTAAGTAGTTTTCTTTAGAGACCGCATTTAGAATTTTAGCTTATATATCATTTCTTAAGTAGATAGCAACTTATTCATCCCAGTCAAATTGCATTACATTTTATTCCTTAAAGAACCACATTGACTCTATTAGTACAACTCTCACGATCATTATAGAAGGGGGCGAGAAAGACTAACGTAATCGCGAGTGTGCGGGCTTTTCACGTCAGACATGGTGCTAACACAATCCACAGAACTAACACAGAGCTAACTCGCACATACTGACATCAAAATACTTATACAAGTAGAACAAAAACACTAATCACTAATGTGCTAACAAGAAAGATCAAGATAATAAACACACAGAAACAACGTGCTCCGCTAATATGGCTGGATTAACCATACAGTCGCAGCCGACTCTCGGTCACTTGATAGAGCATCGATCTCCACACGTTTCTGTCTTTCATCGATGTGATCCATGAAGTATTTCGGCAGGATAGTGGAGTATTTGCCATTGCTTTCTTCATCCCTCCCCATTTATCCGGGCTTGAGACCGGCGTGCAGCTGTTTCCAGTTACACGGCTGGGGTGTTTGCATACACAAGTCAGTGACAATTTAGAGTCACCAATTAACCTAACTTGCATGACTTTGGACTGTGGGAGGAAACCGGAGTACCCAGAGTAAACCCACCCAGACACAGGGAGGACCCAGACCACTCCACCCTGGGATTGAATCTGGGACCCTCTTGTTGTGAGGCAACCCACCGACACACCATGCTGCCCCCAACCCCTGCTAATATAAACTGGGTGCTAATGGCTAATCCTAGCATACCAAGACAAAGTACAGGTACAAGAGACATCCCAACCAGCAAAAACTCATTTTAGCCTTAAAATAGTAAAGCCCCCAGACCCCCACCTCCAAATTTGAGAAATGACAAATGAATACATATTTAATTGGATAAAAAATATTAACACGTACACACATTACACACTTTTTTCACGCATACAAATTGAATAGCAGAATGTGTATCTGTATATTGTCTTACATAATAGAATAGAATAGAATAGATCCTTAACATCTGGTCAGATGTTTAAATAATTGTTGGGAACATTCATGGAAGGAGTGAACCTGTTTAAACTCACCTCATGCTTAGTCTGGGGTGAAATGTCTTTTGGATTAAATTTTTTTTTCTAGTCGACTAGTCACATTTTCATAGCTGAAGCAAAAAGAAGTCTTTATTTTTAATTAGCCCAGTTCCATGCAGATTGACAAAGAATGCATCAAATTGTATTTGAAATGACTACGCTGTTTCTAAATTTAAATTCTTGCTTCAGTGCTTCCTTAGGCTGGATTTTTACTGCTCACAATAAATTTGTGGGAAAAATAACATTGCATTGCTTAATTTGTGTCCAATCTTGCCAGAACAAGACCCGGCGTTACACCTGTACCTCTCATATATGGAGCAAATATTTAACACTATTTTTATTATAAAAAAATGAAAGCAATATTAATAAACACATTTGAATGAAATGATACTGATCTGTGTGTAACCTCCTTTCCAAACAACCAGACAGCTCATTTTCTTTGACAGTAACTGGCCTAATTAGAGCATCAGCGTACTGCGCGCTCAAGCTGAAACCTGATAGTTGTGACAATGTAAGTCTTTTTCATTGATGTAGATATTCTATTTCGGAGGCTACAGTTTTACTTATTGCACTAGATGCATTATTGTGTTTATACGTTCTGCTACCTTCTCCCCTAATGTCCTCTCGCAGGATGGCACACTGTGTTCCCTTAACTTATGTTTTGCAAATGAAACACTGCACTGCAGTTAGAAATCATGAACTCAGACTTGAATTTTAACAGTCACATTAAATCTATAATATCAGCAGCTTTATACCATCTTAAAAACACTGCCATAATCAAAAGTATACTGTCTAAATTAGACCTAGAGAGACTTGTACATACTTTTATCTCATGATAGCAGAGATGACATCAGGCGGAATGACCAGACATGCTAAAAATGCTCACTCTCCCATCTCTACATACAAATATTGCATGTTTTCATTTTAATGTATAATGTTAATTAGGTTTATTACCCAAATGAGGATAGGTTTCCCTTCTGAGTCTGGTTCCTCTCAGGGTTTCTCAGGGAGTTTTTCCTTGCCACTGTCGCCATTTGGCTTGCTCATTAGGGACAATAGAATAAAATTTGTGACAATTTTTCATGTGACCATGTCTTGTAAAAAGCGCTATACAAATCAAATTGAATTTAATTTAATCTCCAGCAGTTTAGGCTGCTGTAACGGTCTGCTAACCGGACTTACTAAACAAGCTGTAAGTACATCTGCTCAAGTCCTGACTAAAACCAGGAAGTACGACCATATTAGTCCTTTACTCAGGTCTCTGCACTGGCTTCCTGTGGCTTCCTGTGACTCGTGTATAAGTCTCTCCATGGCTTAGCACCAAAGTACATCTCTGACATGTTGAATCATATAAACCATCTTGGACCCCGAGAACATCAGGCAGAGGCCTTCTGCTGGTGCCCAAAGTCAGGACTAAACATGGTGAAGCAGCGTTTCAGTTTTATGGAGCTAAGATCTGGAATACCCTCCCTGAAGATGTTAGGCTGGCCTGTACTCTCATAATGTTTAAGTCCAGGTTAAAAACGAATTATTATTATTATTAATGTTTAATTCTGTAAAGCACTCTCAATTGTCTCGTGTACGAATGGTGCTATACAAATAAACTTGCCTTGCCTTGCAGATTACTGTAGACTGAATTAGACTCATCTTTCATGAAGTATTTCCAGACAACCAACGTTTAATTGATGCAGTGTTTTTTTTAAGAAGAGCTGCTTTCTTTACTGGCTTCCTGCATCTTTGGTACTGTTTTTTTTTCCTTCCGACAAGTCGACTACAACATCCCATGTTGACTAGTGGATGTCCTAGTTGGCTCGTCTATGCAACCCCGAAGCCATAGTGCTGCATGCTGCTAAACGGCTGGACAGTGAAAAAACTGTAAAGCCCCTGCTGCAGAGAAACCTCATATGTCTACTAAGCACAAATCAGTCAGGAGGCTCTTTTTTGTCACTCTAATTTTGTGTGTTTGTGACATACTCTCCCTGTCTCTCTGTGTCTATGATTTGCAGGCATCAGGGAACCCTATTAAATGTAGGAGATTCATCGTACTTCAGGGAGATGTAGGATGTCTGGGTACAAACACCTTAATACTACCAATGACTGAATTGAGTATAAATAGTGTTTAGAGTAACATAACATGAAGCACTAAGAAACAAAGCGCTAATACATACAGAAAGTGTTATTGACAGCAAAAGTGCTAATACTGAGACTGTGGTAGCCTAGAGGTTAAGGTACTGGACTCTGGACCTGATGGTCCAGGGTTCAAATCCCACCTCAGTCACAGTTGCGTCCTTTGGTTTGAGAAAGGCGCTATATAAATTAAAATTATTATTATTATTATTATTATTACTTGGGTCCTTAAGCAAGACCCATAACAAACCATTGCTTGAATTGTAAGACTGTATGAATTGTAAGTCGCTCTAGATAAGGGCGTCTGCTAAATGCTGTAAATGTAAATGTAATGCAAACGGGCACGCTAACAAGAATCTAGGATAACAACAGAAACGTGGAACAATAACAGAAATAGAACTAGAACCCACCAAGCGGACAAGAAACACTGAGAGAGCAGGGAGCTGGGAAACATGGAGTGAGTGGAAATGTCAGACATAGAAGTGAACCAGAAGGGGAGTATAAATAGGAAGCGCACAGCAGGCTGTAATTGATCGACCTGGAAGAGGGAAAGGGTCAGGGGAGAGCCATATAGGATGATGTAGCTTACCAGCCCACATCATCCTGACAACAATAATATCAGGATCAGATTGAAAGATTTGAAATTTCAGTTGATCCAGTGTACCATTCAGAAGTAAGTTCCTAATGCGTAGGTGACCTATGATTGGATTCTTTTGAATTTTATGTTTGGGAGGATCTTTCATAGAGCTGTCTGTATTCTCAGATTTAAAGACTTGAGACAAAGCAGGGGGAACAAATAAGGTGATCTAAGTTTATAGCATTGCTAGGTTAAATAGCATTTCTCATTTTATATAATTGGGTTGTTTATCCTATGCCAACTATTAATGAATACACGGATATTTAAACAGACATTACAGGCACTATGTAGTCAACTGGAGTTAAAAACTCCATAAAATACATATTGACTTAAAATCAGTGAAGCGAGTCTTCTGGGGTGGATCCCATAATGTTTTAAAAATGAGAGACAGTTCCAGATGAGATCAAATTGTCAATACAAGTCTTATTAGTGGACAGGCAGGTTTTGTTGAGGCTGTCATGGCTCAATTGTCCTGCACCTATTTCCAGGGGAAATTAAAATAAATTAATGACATAGTCTCTCAGTTGTGACAGTCTCTTATGGATGATAAAAAGCATGTGAAATCTCTTTTCAGCAGTTCTGATCTCTGCTGTGATTGCCACCAACATTTATAACAACATACCAGACAGAATGGTACTAGCTAAAAGATGAAGGGGACCTGCTAGCCTACATTCCTTGGAGGTGAGCTGCGGGATAATCATTGTTTATCGTAATCATTGTTGTTGTCCACTGAGGAGATTTGCAAATGCCCAGCAGTTTGGCAGGATCCAGCAGCCAAAATGAAAATAAATAAAAAAAAGGGATGGTCAGCGTGCAGTGTGAAGCAGCAGGCGGGTAACTGAACCAGCGTGCAGAGAGATGATCTAGTGTGCAGCCAGATGAGTCAAAGCAGTCAAGCAGTGAGTCTGCACATGGCATTTTCATAAGCAGTTTGACTGATGTCTTTACGAGCAGCACACAAATATAGATAGGCTGGACCTGTGCTCTGCTTACCACAGTCTGCATGTGGATTCTGCAGGGCAGTTGCAGATGTCCCAATGCAGCACGACTGTATGTGTATAATGTATTGCCTTTTTAGTCAATCTTGGCACCCTACAGTATCCCATTCCCCTTTGCTTTATATACTGCTCACAAAATTTAGGGGATACTTCTGAATGAAATATTCCATAATAAAATATCCCCTATTTTTTGTGAGCCGTGAACAATAATATGAAGTATTTACGTACGTATATTTTATATGGTGTACAAACATCATCAAGATCCATATCTTGTGCACATACCTGTGTAGTTTGTTAGGAGTGTTTGTGTTAGTTGGTTAGTTGTGTGTAAGGGTTTTTTTGTATCTTGGATTTACTGTGTTTATATATACTGTTTTTATATATATATATAAACTGTATATATATATATATATATATATATATATATATATATATATGTATAAACTGTGTATATATATA
>JAUZST010010145.1:0-12572 GCA_034779995.1 Parotocinclus haroldoi | reverse complement strand
TGTGTGTGTGTGTGTGTGTGTGTGTGTAGAAAGAGAGAGAGAGAGAGAGAGAGAGAGAGAGAGAGAGAGAGAGAGAGAGAGAGAGAGAGAGAGAAAGAGATCTGCTTTATAAAAATAAGGCAGAAAACATGTCTCAGTTTGCCAACCATTCGTTTTTCACTCTGTAATAGAACTCAGCTCCTATCAGCCAACTCACATACGTATAAACTTAGACTTTTATGGGCTAACCTGTTCCCCTTGCCTGTCTTGTAGCCAGTCTGCTAATGGCCAAAGTACAGGTCATATGTAACATGGATAGCTTGTGCCTGACAGAGCTTGAAAGTTTATGTGTTTTGCTACTCACAGCTGTTATGGAGAGCTTCTGCGGAACAAATTTATTTGTAAGAGATACCATACTGGTTGGAGAGTGGAGATTAGACTTAAAAATAACACAATATACATGCAAAATAAGTCTTTAGCAAGTAGAGCATCTGTTGTTACAAAATTAAACAGCAAAAGTAACAGCCTAGTTCGACTACCGGATATGTTAATGAGCTAAACAAATTGTTTAATGGGTAACGCAGCTACAGTTTGAAGTGTATTTCACTAAATAACAACAACTACAGGTTTATACATTTACAGAACATGCCAGTAAGTAAGTGGCTACAGCTTCACCTGGTAATAATTAAACAGAAACAGAATACTAACATTTGTGCTTACACTATTGCAATGCTAAATCAGTATTTGATGAGCAAAATAGCTACAAAAGTATTTAATCAAATAACAACAATCACAGGCTCATTCAGTTACAGAACATCCTACCAAGCTATTTAAGTGTCGACAGATTCAGCTGCTCGTATTAAAAAAAAAAGCAAAGACCAGCAAATGTGCTGGTCAACCAGCTTAACTAGCTTTACAATCAAGACCTCGTAAGTTAAACTAGCACCAGACCTGCACTGACCTGCATAAACCAGGATTAAATAGAGCATGGTACTCACAGGGTCTTGATGGTTGACCAGCATAACAGCAAAACAAACAACGTTTCAATTTATGTTTTTTAGCAAGGTAATTTCTACAACCTTAATTCCAGTGAAGTTAGGACATTGTGTAAAACATAAATAAAAACAGAATACGATAATTTGCAAATCCTTTTTAACCTATATTCAGCTGAATACACTACTAAGACAAATATATTGAATGTTTAAATGGATAAACTTTATTATGCCTGCAACACATCCCAATGTTGAGATGTTGGCATGTTTATTACAGTGTTACATCACCTTTCTTTTTAACAACACTCAATAAGTGTTTGGAAACTGAGGACACTAATTTTTGAAGCTTTGTAGGTGGAATTGTTTCCCAATTTTGATCTACAGCTTCAGTTGCTTAACAGTCTGGGGTCTCTGTTGTTGTATTTTGCACTTCATAATGCGCCACACATTTTTAATGGGAGACAGGTCCGAACTGCAGACAGGCCAGTTTAGTACCAGTAATCTCTTACTACAAAGCCACGCTGTTGTAACACGTGCAGAATGTGGCTTGGCTTTGTCTTGCTAAAATAAGCAGGGACGTCCTTGAAAAAGACATTGCTTGGATGGTAGCATATGTTTCTCCAAAACCTGTATGAACCTTTCAGCATTAATGGTGCCTTCACAGATTACAGTTACCCATGCCATGGGCACTAACACATACAATCAGAGATAGTGCCCTTTGATCTTTGTGCTAATAACAATCCGGGCAGTCCTTTTCCTCTTTGGGACAGAGGACACAATGTCCATGATTTCCAAAAACAATTTGAATATGGACTCATTAGTGTCAGTCCATCTCAGATGAGCTTGGGCCCAGAGGAGCCAACAGCGTTTCGGGGTGTTGTTTAAATATGGCTTTGACTTTGCATGGTAAAGTTTTAACTTGCAAATGCAGATAGAGCAACAAGCTGTGTTCACTAACAATGGTTTTCTGAAGTGTTCTTGAGCCCATGGGGTCATATCCATTACAGAATGATGTCAGTTTTTGATGCAGTGCCACCTAAGGGATCGAAGGTCCCAATGTTGTTTTTCGGTTTTGCCGCTTGCAGATATTTCTCCAGATTCTCCGAATCTTTTGAAGATATTATAGACTGTAGATGATAAATTCCCTAAATTCCTTGCAATTGCACGATGAGAAACGGTGTTTTTAAACTGCTGGACTTTTGTTTGTGCATTTGTTCACAAAGTGGTGAACCTCGCCCCATCCTTGCTTGTGAACGACTGAGTCTTTCGGGAATGCTACCTTTTGATGCCTCTACTGCAGGCATAATTCCAAATGAGTTGATATTTGCAAAAAACAATAAAGTTTATTTGTTTGAACATTGAATATCTTGTCTTTGTAGTATATTCAACTGAATACTGGTTGAAAAGAATTTGCAAATAATCATATTCTGTTTTCATTTATGTTTTACACAAAGTTCCAACTTCATTGGAATTGGGGTTATAAATAATAGTATAATTCATGTGTAATTAATCATTCTTGTAATATTATACAATTAAATATATTGAATTCGTGTATCTTCTTAGGTCAGGTACACAGGCAATTACTTTAAAGCTACATTTGATGCATCAATGAAATTAACAGTGAAATAAAATTCAATATAGTAGCAAATCAAGTGATTATATATAATCGCTGCAATAATGCTCTGTTCGTGGCTAAACAGTTAACAGTGCAGCAGGCATTAAAAATATCCTTTAATGCTCCTGACACAGAATTAATTGACACTCACCAACTCCTTATTTGTTCCCCTTATTTCAGTAGGATGAAAGCTTTATGCTCATTGGATGAGCAGTATCGTTTTGAGTCATGCCTGATGCAAAAGCTTATCTGGCAGAGAATAGAGTGTGGACGGGTGCAATTTTCACAGCAGAGAATGTGTTTACTAGAAAGAGTCGTATTTTTTTTGAGTGTTTGAGGCAACTGGACTATATACAGTATATATACTGTTCACAAAAATTAGGGGATATTTCAATACATACTATAGACAACTGTCTACTTTTGAAACTTTTTACTACTTTTGAAAACCATCACAATCTATAAAAAATATACAGAACTGTGCAAAAGTCTTAGGCCACCATTAGATTAAATATACCTGCTAAATTAATATAAATTTAGTAGAATACAAATAAATTTGACCTTCCCTTACACATAAGTAATAGCAGCATCTGGCAGCTTTATAAGGATGCCAATTTTAGTCTTCAACAATTCAAACAGAAGCTTGATGAATTGCCTTTTTGGAAGAATGTCGGCCAAGAAACCTTTTTTTTTGGAAGTGGAACAGGTTCAAAAGTTATATAAAAGGAAAAATATACTATAGAATGATGAGTCCAAGTTTGAAATTTTTAGGTCCAATATGTGATTTAATGGTCAATAAACCATTGTTAAAACAACAAATCCAATGGTGTCCTAAGACAATAGGACAGTGCTGTATATGTACTGTATATTTTGGGACACCGTGTACACGAAACTGTCCAGTATCAGCGTGAGCAAAAGTCACAGGACACACTTTTATTTCAGAATGTTTGTTAATTTCAACAACAACACACACACACACACACACACACACACACAAACACACACACGGTTATATCCATAAGAAAGACTACATTTCAGAAACTAAAGGGAAAAATACATATTTGAATACTCCAGTAAGTAATTGGTGAGGGGACCTATTTTTAGGCTATGTTATTTTGAAAGCCGACATGCAGAAGAGTCATGCAGAAGACCAGAATTGTCTCAGAATCAGTTACCACAATCAGATTTGCAATTAATATTGTTGTTCAAAACTTATCAACACAGAAAGTAAAAATAAATATTTGTTGTTCACATCACAAGTAACTGAAAATGAAATTGAAAATGCGTAGTCAAATTCGGGACTGTGAACGACAAGTCAATGAAAAAAACTAAAAATTGGTGAAGGACGTGATGTGTCCTGTGACTTTTGACTCAACATGTGTACTGTCTGTTGACAGTATAAACTATGAAATGTCTTGTTGTTTGCACAAGGTGGACATTTGATCCCAAAACGGTTCTGACCGCTTTTCTTTAAAGATTCTGATTCCATATTCAAATGTTTCTTCATTTCCCCAGACAAGAGCCATTAATATTGATTAATTCTTATTGGATCATTCATCTGTGCTGTTGACATTGCCAATGTCACTAAGACAAATTCAGAAATGGTTCAGTGGCTGTGTTACCATAGTTATTTGTCATAAATTATAAAGGCAGCCAAAGAGTGACTTCACGTGTCTTGATTCAGGGTGACAAGTGCTGCAAAGTCAGTTTCCACGAATGTGGTTAAGGACTCTGAGTTTAAAAGTGGCACTTTTAAAAGCAAGGGAATGCCATAACTCCCCCCTTAATGCTGTATTGTAAGACCCAAAGCTGCTCGTTATGTTACTTCGTTTATGGACTAGAATATTCCTGTAATGGTGCATTTGGCAAAAGCACAGGACATCACTCAGCACAATAACATTTCCATTAATGACAAAATACTTTTGAGTGTCACACAAATTAGTTAAATGTTAACATTTAACAGCCCCTGTCTACCGATGAACAGTCACATGTGCTTTACATATGATTAGTTCCCACATTTGCTAAAGAAGCATTAATGGATGTCCTTGCTATGTTGTGGTGTGGCAGAATACATTTCTTTGTAGCTCCATGGACAGAACAAGCTGCAAAGGATTGTTGAATAAACTAAGGCTTCTAAGTAATGAGAATTCTATCAGGAATTCACGCAATTAAATTTTCCATTTATTTAAATATTCTAGACGTTCAATTACCTGACCGTGGCACAAATAAGAAATTCACAACCATAAAAGATCATTGGTTAAAGCTTTTGATTATGTCTGAGAGTTGCTTAAGAATCATAATGGACATGGAGGGAAAGAGGAGATGGAGGAACATGTAAACACAGCACCAGTGGTGGTGCAGAGCACTGAGTATACCCAGGAGTAACAGGCTCGTAGAGATGTAAAGTAGTTTCATAGCTAGACTGTATGTGTAAGCACTTTATCATGCAAATAAAACGTCATAATAAGACCCCATATGTGTATTCCTAAAACAGAAAATGAAATCACAATAAATACATCAAGAACACTGGCATTGGTTTAAACCAGGATTTTGAACTCCTGACAATCACACTTTTGTCAGTGGTTCACAGGCAAATCTTAAATCTATAAAACATGCAGTAAGTCAAAATGGCAGTTGACCAGTCATGACCATAGTCACATAATTTTTTTTCTTTACTGTATTTTAAATATAAAGTGTATTTTCACAAGCAAGCTGCACACAAACAATATGTAATTGCATTAGAGAACACAAGTGGAATGCTAATCTTCACAGCCTCCAAAGCCTAAACTTTTATACATATCCCCCCTCCAGGAAACGCACCACACCACAGTTCTTAATTTGCAAACACACATTAATAATCACACACTGTAGAACCAAAACATAAATACAGACAATGTAATATGAACATAAATAAACATGGAAAAACTTACTGGCTGCACAAAACCAAGAGGAAATGAGTCCAATTGAAGAAATAATGTTTACAGCATGCAATGTATTATCTTGTTTTAAACACTTTACACCTTGACCAGTAAATGTACCTAAAGTACAAATTGTCCACACATTGACTAAGAAATAGCATAGGAAACTACTTTTTAACAAAGATGGAAGAGGATGAGGTCCTTGGTTTATATGTTCCTACTGATTTATATTTGAATACACGGCCCTCTTAAAAATTGTAAAAGAAAATACTTTAATGGAATAAATGTCGTAAGTATCGAACCTTACCTCTGCAAAGTTATCAACACATGCCTTCATGTCTTCTTAACTAAATAATCAATAGGAAAGAAGAGGGAATATAGTAGTACAGAGGCTAACCACGGACCCTAAAACAAAAGATGTGGAAGCACACAGTTCTATGACAAATTTAAAAACTGAATTTCTGCATTGTTTACTTACAAAATATGATCTAATTTCGTCCAAGTTATTGTGCTAAACATATGTTTAAACTGCATTTACAAGCACTCATTAACAATCACACACACTGTAAACCAAAACACAAATACAGACAATGGAATATAAACATGGATAAACATAACTTGCTGGCTGCACACAACCAAGAGGGAATGAGTCTACTTGAAGAAAGACTTAACGTCCATAACAGGCAATGTAATATCACTTTACACACTTTACACCTTTAAATAGACTGCTAGTAGGAAGTCACAGAGGTCAAATAACTCTTCACTTTTAGCTAAACGTACCTACCTATTGTAGTGTTAAGAAATAACAAATTTCTTTTTTCTTTTTGTGTCGGTTTCTAAACGTGTCCGCATTAACACAGTTACATAATTCCTACTTATGCACATAGTTTTTGCAAAGTACAGCAATATTAATTAACATGAATTACATTTTAAAATGTAATCAAAATATTAATTAATTAATTACCTTTTTAAGATTTGATCAGTTGTTTATGGCTGAGACAGATCTTTATATCATTTTATAATTTTTTGTAATTGTTAAGACCTCAGTCATTAAAGTAAAAGGACATCGAATGGTCATTAAATGGCACTTACCTGTACTGTATGAATGCTTGAGTTCATACACTAATGAGCCAAAATATTATGACCATCTGGTCCACAGTGATTGTTAGGTAGATGCCACTTGTCAAACTGATGTCTACATGATTGCCCTCACCAAGGTTTCCTGCAGCAGAACATTGCCCAAAGCATCACACTCCCTCCACTGGCTTGTCTTCTGCCCAAGTGACATGACTTCCCCAGGTAAATGTTGCACATGTACCTGGTCATCACTATGATGTATGTGTAAATGAGACTCAGTGGACCAGGTGACATTTTTCCATTGTTCCCAGCTTCTGTTCTGACACTTTTGTGTCCATTTGAGGTACTTTCGATAGTGGTTAGTATGGTTAGCACTCAGAAAGGTGAAAAACACTGTGTCTTTTGATATATTTCCCCTGTCACCACCATTAAAAATTATATGACTTGTGCCATAGTGGCCCTTCTGTTGTATTGGGATAGAAAAAAATAGCTTACAGCATTGAACACTGATGCCTGTTTTGCCTGATTTGAACCCTTGACCTTCTTGGTCATATTTCAGTACCTTAATCACTATGGTATCAACATATGGCAGAGGGAACACTGTTTTATGAAAAAGTTGCAAAAGCACCTAATTGAACAACAACTCCTCCTTTTGAGAGAGTAGAGCAATGAGGGGTAAAGCACAACAGACATCAATACTCATCGACTGAAGCTATCTTGTCTGTCCCAATATAAAAGACGAGTCACTATGGCACAAGTCGCAGTATTTGCGATGTTGGTGACAGGAGAAATATATACAAGAGACATTGCTTTTACCCTTTCTGAGTGCTAACCATGCTAATCACTGTCCACTGTCAAAAGTACATGAAATGAACACACACGTGCCAGAACTGGAGCTTGGAGCAATGGAAGAATGTCACCTGGTCCACTGAGTCTCATTTACTCATACATCATGGTGATGACCATGTATATGTGCAACATTTACCTGGGGAAGTCATGTCACTTGAGTCGAAGACAAGCCAGTGGAGGGAGTGTGATGATTTTGCAATGTTCTGCAGACAAGTGGTATCTACCTAAAAATTACTGTTGACCAGATGGTCATAATATTTTGGCTCATTAGTCTGTATGTGAACTCAAGCATTCATACAGTACAGGTAAATGCTGTTGTCCATGTCCTTTCGCTCTAATGGTTGACAATTACAATCTTAACAATTGCAAAAAATAAAACTCAGGCTGTTGCAACTGTAAATAACTGAGTCAAATTAAAAAGAGGTCTACCATGTGTGTTTTCACTGGAATAAACAAAATTGATTTAATATTTTGATGTTCTTTGCCCAGAAAATAGGAACGCTGAGTTTGCTTTGATTGGACCACATGTAGTGATGCAAGTGTGTAGTGATTGGTCCAGTCACAAGCACCTGCATTGAGCTAAACCAGAATTTTTAAATATTCTTGTACTATGTAGCTGTATATTTTTCTATATAAACAGAAAAACACAAACAAATCAATAAGGTATTGTACTTCAGTTCAGTATTTATTTACAATCCATCCATCCATCCATCCATTATTATATTCCTATTCTATTATCTTCTATTCTATTCTATTTTCTTCCGCTTAATCCACATGGGATCGAGGGCTAGCCGGTGCCCACCCGGCAATTCTGGACGCAAGGCCAGGAATACCTCTACATGGGGTGCCAATCCATTGTAGGGCACACACACAGTCACACACAAAGGGACACCAATTAACCTAAAACGCATGTATTTGGACTGTGGGAGGAAATTGGAGTACCTGGAGTAAACCCACGCAGACGCCATGTAAACTCCACACAGAAAGGACCCATGCCGCTCCACCTTAGGATTGAACCCGTGACCTTGCTGTGAGCCAGCGGTGCTACACACCGAGCCACCATGCTGCCCTAATTTGGACTCATTTTTTAAATAAAATAAATAATGACATAACAGAAATGACTAAAAATAAATAACCCAGGATAGAACACAACACACCGACTAAGTAATAACTTAAGAAAGTAAATGTAGAGGAAGACAACAGACAAAGGAACAGCAAGATGGATAAGGATGAGGTCCTTGGTGAGTACTGTTTAATATCTTAGGACAGGACCCTCCTAAAAAATACAAAGGAAAAGGTTTTGATGGAATAAAGGTCATAGGAATTGATCTTTACCTCTGCAAACTTATCGACGGATAAGCGCTTGTGCCTTTATGTTTTCTGAACTGAATAATCAATAGGAAAAAGAGGGAACACAGCAGCCCACAAGAGGTTAACCAGGGTGCCTGAAAATATACTAAAACATAAGATTTGGAAGTTGCATACAGTCATGACAAACATTAAAACTTTTTAAATCAGCTGAATTTCTGCAATATTTTCTTATAAAGGCTGATTGAATCTCCATCCAAGTCATTACGGTAGACAAATTATGCCTAAACAGCTTTTCTTTAGTCAACAGCTTGATTAATCATTCACTGGAAATGTATAGGTGAACTTCTGGGCTAATGTTTTAATAAACAAAACGAGACTGTGGGTCACAGAGGTGTCTTGTTCTGTCAGGCTTTGAGAATGTGACAGTAAGAGCGCTTCCAGATGGTTTAATATTTATTAGAATCAAAGTCCTTCAGGCAATACTCAAAAACTCATAACAGGCATGGGTCAATCCACAGCAACACATTTAAGTGATAGACAAATGTAGGAGGCAAGCAGCGTTAGGAACAGAAAAACATAAACAGGTGCCAGATAAAAGTGCAAAGCTGCAGTCAGAAAATTCACAAGCTAAATTCCCACCGATAGGGCTACATTCACACAGTAGATAAAAGTCGGCAAAATCTGATCTTTTACATCATGTATAAAACAGATGTGCTATTTTCGTGCTGTGGGAACATCCAACATCTTCATTTTTCATTTTCAGTAACAATTTGGGCCACTGTCATATGCGGTATTGAAATCCGATACATATCCGATTACACACACCAGTGCAGCTTAGTCTGAAAAGCCAGATCAGAACTGCCTGACTTTTATGTCATTCAAACTTGACATTAATCATAAATGTGCACTGAGGAGAAGAAAAAAGGGAAAAAATACCACTTACATACAGTATGTACGTGATGTTTCTGTGCAAACAAAATTAGAATCGATGTGTTTAAAGAGATGTCAAAGTGTCAAAGGAAAATTAAATTAACAAATTAAATAACAATTAAGAAAACCAAGAATACAATGGACATGGCCAAATAATGTGTATTATAAAAGAAAATAAATTAAATACATTTTAAAAAATGATCCATTACATATTTTCTGTGACATATTTTTCTATTAGGCATTATTTCAAAATGAAATGTATAGTAGTCTTTGAATAGTAGTACCACAAAGCCTAAATGGAAAAAAATGCTATTTGTAGTCATGTGAAAATATGACATTTTATATAACACATTTCCATTTCTCAAGTATATGAAGAATCCACAACCTTTTCTCTTTCATGGTACTTCTTCTCCTCTGAAGCAGAAGTACTCGTACCCAGTGTTTTCTCATTAATGCCGCATCTCTAGCCAAGGCTATGCTAACTGCACCAACATGGACGACTGAAACAGATGTAGCAATCTAGAATGACAAGGAATTGAGGAACAATCTGTCAAAAAAAAGAAGAATATAAATATAAATAAGATTTGATAATCACCAAAGAGTCTAGAATGAAACAAACATATATCACAAAGAGATTAAAATAAGAATGAGGAAATCAGGCTGTAGGTCTGTCACTGCCATATCAAAGGCAGAATTTGAGTCTTCCTGAGAAGCTAAATTTCAAATTTAATTGTAAACTATATTTAGATACTGATAATAAAATAATCTAACACGTTTTAAGAAAATTATTTAACTAGTTCGATGATGAATGGTGAAAGTTTCTGCTGTACTGCTTGAAAATTTGTGAAAGTTTGTGAATTGCTGCATTAATGTGACCTAAAACATGATAACTCCTAAAAGTACCTACAGAGAACACACTTGAACAAATGACACAAATATAAATTCCTTGGTCATATATTTATTCAGAACATTGATCCAGTATTACACATTAGTGACTGGTCATAGTATCTGGTGTGAACCTTTAATTGTAGCTAAACATTTCCGGTAACTGTTGATCAGTCCTGCTCATGATGGAAATTAAAGCCATTAAAGGAGTTCATAACAGTTTAATTAAATACATAACAACTTCAACACCAAAGTGTTGGTGGGATTCCCGACACAAATGCTTGTTTCTGATTCTTACACAACATTTCAATTGGATTAAGGTCACCTTTCTCTTAGCCGTTCCAAACATTATCTTTATTCTTCTTTAAGAAGGTGGTAGAACAACTTGTGTGTGCTTAGCTGTGTGGTCTTTCTGCCTGACCCACCTCCTATTAAGATTCAGGTCATGAACAGGTGTTCTGACATATTGGTTTAAAGTTTGAGAGTACAGGAGTGTACAGGGTGCAATTGTAAGCATGCCCTTGGCAGGATGGCAGTCCATCACAGGGCTGGGATGAGGGTCACTGATATAGTACTGGGAGATGGTATCCCATCCCTCAGGCAAAGTCAATCATGTCTGCAGGTGACGCCTGACCTAGCCGGAAGGCACTGCCGAGAGTCAAACCCTTGTCCCTGTAGTGCTGGTTTAGCAGATTTCACCCTGACCCACCCAAGCGCAAACAAACATTAATATTAGTGTGAAAACATCATAGCTATTTGGGCAGCATGGTGGCGGAGTGACAAGTACTACTGTCTCATAGCTCTGGCTTCCAAAGACATGCACTAGGTTAATTGAAAACGCTACGTAGTCCCCAACCTGAGTATATTTGTCCTAAGTTTTAAAATTACCTTGAGAGTTGATGTAGCATTGTGGTATTTGATGCTGAATATGTTAAATAAACTAAACAAACAAATTGCACACAATGTAGTTTCTGGTTGAGAAAACGCTATGTTCATTGGATGCCTTTTCTCACTGGTGAATGCGTAGATGTAAAGCTGAATCTGAATTGTAAGTCTTGCTTGGGTTTCATAAAGGCACTATATAAGTGTAAAACTAATACTAATAATCATAATAGCAATTAAAGGAACCATTGCGGTGGCAACAAGCCAGAACACCAGGATGTTGTGTAAAGTTAATGCAATTGATATCGACCCAAGAAGAGTATGAGTTTGGTGCATTAGGGAGTTAACAACAGTAGGTTGATAGTGATGTAGGCATGTTTGGCTTAATTATATACTTCATATCAAGATATCTTGATCACACCCTTCAGACATGCAAGAGTGTTCCTGCACAACCAGTTAGGATTCATTCGCTCATGTTGCTCGGTCATGAAGGTTATTTTCTTCTACAACCATTTCTCTAAAAGGAGACCACTCAGGTACTTGTTCAGTCTCTTATCATCTCAAGTCTGGAGTACTTCAACTTATTCCTGACAGGTCTTCCCATGAGCACCAACACAACTCTACAAACTGGTTCAGAATGCAGCAGCAGGGCTTGTTTTCAATCTACTCATGTACTCCTTACTCCCACCTCACCCCATTGCAGCGCACCTTTCAACCCTTCCCTGTAGCTGCCACATCCGATGCAAAGGTAAAAATGGACCAGCAAGCACATGCTTAATAAAATTAGATAATGGAGGGCTTGTAGTTTGCAGGTTCATAGTCTCAGGCAGGACAAAATAAACTGTACTCTTGTCAGAACTGGCATCTATGCATTGAGAAAAAAAATCCTTTGAAAGTTTGTGAACCCCAGAGATTTATCTGTTTATGCCACAACTATGAGCTAAAACATCGTCCTACTATTTACACAGTCATTTATTTATTGATAAAAATGACACAATATTACATGTCTGTATGTGGCAAAAGCATATGAACTTTTGATGCCATGAATCTTTGATGTCATGAACCTTTGATTCTTGTCCCCAGCAGTAACTTTAACTGAATGTTAAAGTTATGTAATGAATATATTTCCTTTATATA
>JAUZST010010144.1:0-12573 GCA_034779995.1 Parotocinclus haroldoi | reverse complement strand
CTACCGCATCGGACATTGCCTTCGCAACTCTAATCACCTCTACAAAATTAGCCTTAGTAACTTCCGACTGGCGAAGGTGTATATCGTTAGCCCCTACATGAATAACTCACTAAGGCTCCCTAGTATGTCCGGTGCCCTGGCTCCAGGGATACATAAAACCCTAGCTGCTGGTGTCCCTAAAGGGGTAGCTAGTTTCATGTGTCACCTATGACCAGAGCTCTTTCAACAGGCTTCTCAGAGGGTGTTTCATTAAGGATGGTTAACCTGTTGGACACGTGAACGGGTAAAGAGTGGTGCTCTGGTGGGCTAGCTTTATGACTACATTGCCGACACATCACCCACTTACCCTGCTGCGAGGGAACTATGCCTGTGGCATCCAGACTTGCTAAGCTAGATTCTAAGATAGCCTTCTCTAATGTCTGGATGCGCGCCTCTAACACTACAATCCAAATCCAATTAAATTGCTGATGGAAAATCAGAAAAAGTCACCATAATAGTTACCTGTAAAGAGAAACTGGGAAACGGCTGTAGAAAATAGAAAGGTATAAAAATTTGACTATGGCGAGGATAAAGCCACAATGAAATGAGTTGGTGATATGCTAATGGCTAATAAACAAATAAACAATACTAATAAACAAACACATATTAGGAAATACTATAAAAAGAGTTATAGATTTAAACAATAACAAAGACAAAGCCGAAATTAAAAAGAAAGGGATTTGCTAATGGCTAATAAACAAACACACTATAGACACAAGATGGTCACCAGTAAACTTTCTAAAAAACGATTAACAGCAGTAAAAAATAACAAGAAAAAAGACAGTTATTAAAGCATCAATCAATTAATTGATAGAGTAATAATAAAGTAGTTAGGAACAACAGCTAGGGTGTTTCCATAGTACCATGCTATTTTTGTAAGGTGCCCTTAATTAGAACATGTGGTTTTCTGTGTTTGATGTAGAGATTGTTGATGGTAATGTGAAGATGACTTTAGGGATGATTTGGACCATCATCCTCCGCTTTGCCATTCAGGACATCTTAGTGGAAGGTGAGCAGGAAACAGTGAGTGATGTTTAAAGGGGTCTAATACTCTTGCACAATAACTCTGTTCATTAAACACAGACACAGAATAAAGAGCACAAGATCCAGAGCATTATGTTTTTTATTAAGTTTAGAACTATATACTGTGTATACTGATCACAAATGTGATTTTCTTTCAATAAACAAGATCATCAGAAACGCAAAATAAAGCAAAAGAAAATGTAATTTTGCAAACAAGATGCAAACTCTATTTTGGTGACTGAAATCCCCCCTAATGTTTGTGAGCAGTGTAACAGTTATACTAATAATAGTAATAATAATAATAATAATATTGATGTGAATTTAATTGAATGTTCTGGATGTTATAGTGGATATTTTTGAGGATAACGGTGATTATGTAGATGAACGTTGTATTTTACGAGCTGTGGCTCTTCCTCAGAAACTTCGGCTAAAGAAGGCTTGCTTCTGTGGTGTCAGAGGAAGACGGCTCCATACAGGAATGTTAATGTCCAGAACTTTCACTGCAGGTCAGAGCAGAACACTTTTACATCAATCAGCGTTATAAGTACAGCAATGAATCATCAGTAATTAATAAAAGCTCTTCATATAGAACACCTGGAACATCTCATACAGCTTCAGTGCCCATAAATAATCGTTTACTGATCACAAGCAATGAGAAGGAACTCTCACAGGTCAACCAGGTACTTCTACCTAACAGTAACACAGAACAAAAAGATCTCCTAATGGATTCTACATGCCAATCAACTGTGCACAGATTAAATCACTAAAGCTCCTTTATAATGATCATCATACTCTATTGAACCCTGACTGCACTTTATCCACATCAGATGTTGTTTCATTTTGTGCTGCTTTTTCTGCTCTCAAACCTAAACCCTAACGCTCAGGACAAATGTACAACAATAAAAGCCGATCTATTACTGATCTATTAAGAATGATTACTAATTACAGATCTGTCTCATAATTATTTATATTAGTGTTACGGAGAATCTAGGAAATACCAAGAATGATAAATGCTTGAGTAGTTTCAGGAGGTATAAACCCATGAAGGAATGACTGAGGTCAGTATGTTAGTACATGGAGATTAAATACCTGCATGATCCACATTACCCACCATGTAACAGTCCACACTTACAGATCAGGAATCACAAAAGGTGTCTACATACTTTTGGTCACACATCATAATTAAGACTGATGTGTCTGTTATTACACAGTTCTTAAATATGTGACCCAAATTGCTGAGACCCGCCCCTGCAAGCAGCCAAAATGAATGGGGCACCACACGGTCATAATTATTGGGACACGAGCCCTATTCTTTGCATTAGTTCTAAATGTGATTTGTGTTGGAGCTGTGAATGATCATTCCATGTTCTCTGTGTTTTTGTCCTGATGATGGATGAAGCTGGAAGGACGGCTTGGCTTTCTGTGCTCTCATACATAGACACAGACCAGATCTAATCGACTACTCCAAACTCAACAAGGTCTGTCTGATCTCCTGCATGCTCTATCAAACTCCTCTGGGACGGAGTTACTGATCCTCTAACTCACCCACATCAACAAACTGGACTGAGCTTTAACAACGCTGCTTGATCTTCTGCACGTTTTGTTCATTTTCACAACACCTGCAGAACCCAGACCAAGTCAAAAACAAAACATTTCTTCCTCTCTTCTCGTTTGTGCAGAACGATCCTCTGGGGAATCTGAACTTGGCTCTGGAGGTCGCTGAGAAGCATCTGGACATCCCCAAAATGCTGGATCCAGAAGGTAGTGTGTGCTACACAAACACACCCCCCACACACACATGGTTGTTTTTCTGTCATTGTGGGGACTTTTTATTGATGTAATATGACTGTAGTTATTTAATGCTACACCTCTGTTTAACTCTAACCTTTAATTTAGTCATCGAAAGCAAATCTTTAGGCTTTTTGAAAGGAAGGTTTCACTTAAAATAGTAATTATCCTCGTATATCCTTATAATAACAAACCTATAGTTGCAAAATGTCCCCAATAGGTAACAAATGTCAGATATTTGTAATCGTGTGGAAACTGAAAATTGTATTTATGTTCATTACATTTATATTTATATTTTATATATTTCTGACAATTATAACTTCAGAATTAATATATAATTATTATAAAATAACTTAAAATAACCCCCACACTGATGGGTCATATTTGTCTCTTAACTTATAAAATTTGATGTATTTATTTCTTTATTTCTCTTTGTCTGTACATGATGGACTAATTAATAACTGATCAGTAATATCTTTATTATTATCAAAATGAAATATCCCCTATTTCTGTGAGCAGGGGAGAAGCTAAATATAAAATTGATTTCCCCCAGGGATGATAGATGGAGGTTTATCTTAAATGGATGAGTTATTGCTGCCCTGAAGGAGATTTAATGGGAATAAATTATTTTAAAAATCAGATGCAGAATAATGAATCTGCTATGTCTCCAGATCTCTGAATTTGCAGGTAAACTTTATTCAAAAGCAAAATCAGAAATACTTTATTGCTTTTTTTTTAAGTTTTTCTTTTTCACTCGAATATGAAATATTAAAGATATTACATTTAAATGAATTGGAAATGCATTAAATGTATATGATATTTATATTAGAGCTAAGGAAGTAGAGTTTAGATTTGCTTTGTTTGTTAGGAACAAGATGGACCCTAATTATCCTGATCATTCTATAAAATACGGTATAAATAACAAGGTGATTTTGTTTGTTCTATTGGATTTGGGCTTGCATGAAAGTTCAGGATTTTTTTGAAGGAAAATTTAAAACTAATATTTTTATCAGATAAGCTGAGGAAGGATCTGGTCAGGATTTGTTTTGAATTAATTATGTAATTGTAAGTTGGGGATTTTGGAAGAGCAATGAGATGTTTGGGGTCCCGTTGTTGCTAATGGTGTTTTCATGTCATTTTTATGCATGTGTTTTAAAAGGATTTATTTTCACCCTCTTCCCCCGTATTTAGACTTTGTTAGGTACATGGAACTGGAAAAAAATAAGCAGCATGGGTTCTTTATATTTAGAGTTTGCATGTTCTTCCTGTGTCTGTGTATCCATTCAGTTCCTGTCATATCATGTCCTGTCCTTTCATGTCCTGCTCCATCTCAGACATCATCAACACCCCCAAACCTGATGAGAGAGCCATCATGACCTATGTGTCCTGCTTTTACCATGCTTTTGCTGGAGCTGAGCAGGTACATCGCACCTGAACATCGCACCTGAACATCGCACCTGAACATCTCACCTGAACATCACACCTGAACATCTCACCTGAACATCTCACCTAAAATCACAACAAATGAGTATTGTATTAAAAGTGATCCCTATGCTGTGTGTGCGTGTGTGTGTGTGTGTGTTTGTGTGTGTTTGTGTGTGTTTGTGTGTGTTTGTGTTTGAAAGGCTGAAACTGCTGCAAACAGGATCTGTAAGGTTCTTGGGGTGAATCAGGACAACGAAAAGCTGATGGAAGATTATGAGAAACTGGCCAGTGACGTGAGAACCAAACCCTCAGCTATATTAAACAATACAAAAAAAACACACACACACACACACACACACACACACACAGAAAGATTGGCTGCTTACTCTGATCAGTATGATGGTGTTTAGCTGCTGGAGTGGATTCGTCGCACCACCCCATGGCTAGAGAACCGCACCCCCGAGACTACCCTGTCAGTCATGAGGAAGAAGCTGGAGGATTTCCGGGACTATCGGCGCCTTCACAAACCCCCCCGAGTTCAGGAGAAATGCCAACTGGAGATCAACTTCAACACCCTGCAGACCAAGCTGCGCATCAGCAACAGACCTGCGTTCATGCCTTCAGAGGGGAAGATGGTGTCGGTTAGAGGAACACACACACACACACACACTTTACTACACACTTTTGGTAATTGTTGAATAAAATGTGCAGAAATCGGTTGTGTTTACGTACAGGATAATCAAAACATGTCATTTAATCAGGGATGGAAAAACAAAAGGTTTTAATGATGCTGTTAAACCTTTCATAAAACTTTCAATTTATCTTCTTTTTTCATTCTGGTTTACCTATTAAAACTTTAGTTTGCTGCTTGTTTTGTTTTAACTGTTTTTGTTCTGTTCTATTTGCAGTTTTTTAATGCTGCATCCACAGTTCCTGTATTTTCTGTTATTATATCTAATCAGACAGTGGCCTAAGACTTTTGCACAGTACTGTAGATATGGCAGAAGTTTCCTCACTATCTCTGATCTTTAGGACATTGCGAGTGCTTGGCAGGGTTTGGAACAGGCAGAGAAAGGTTATGAGGAGTGGCTGCTAACCGAGCTCCGGCGTCTGGAACGGGTCGAACATCTGGCTGAGAAGTTCCGGCAAAAAGCTTCTATTCATGAGGTTTGGGCTAAAGGTGAGACACCCCCTACCCCTAAGCAAAAAAAACAAAAACAACAACAACAACAAACAAACAAACAAAGACAAAATAAGACGAGAGTACAAAGCTTACAGAGCAGAAAAAGTCAGTCAAAGATAAAACGTGTCAATTAAAAATCTAATTTCTGAAAGCAAACTCAAACCCTTTACTCTCAATTTTATTTGTGAAGAAATTGATATTTGGTATAAAGAATTTGGAATAAAAAGTTTGCCTGATGAGTTTTCTCTAATGAACAATAAAGATAGTAATTAAATGATTAGTAATTATTACATTATTAAATTAGCACCGTACTCTCTCACTGTCATTTATAATAATAAGTAGGGGTGCGACTTTAACGCGTTAATTTTGATAAATTAATTACAGGGAAAATAGCAAATTAAGAAATGTAATGCATTTTAACGCACCATGGAACATTTCTCAGTGCACGGGTTTCATTCATACAGATTATATTGTAGCGACGGTCGTACCCGAAAGGAGCGTTCTGGTTCCCCAAACAGCTCCATGACTCGCTGATCTGTTATTTTGGGTTTGTGTCGTCCCGTGTTCTGTTTGATGTGATCATGGGCTGGCTGTGGGAGTGACTGAACATGATGTGGCAGGTTTGGGGGCGTGAACGTGCATATTTGTGACCTTGCGGGTTTATTTTGGGCGATCGGGAATGTTGTCTTACGTGAAACTTTGTGTGTAGGGAATATAACTGGGATTGTCCTGTGATCATTGTTGTCTTTTGTGGAATGAATGAGCGCCCCCTATTGTCTGTGTGTGTTGGGTGACTGCTGCTTTCCATGTTAGGCTTCCTCTGTACTGCACTGGCTATTGGTCAGAATTTCCAGTGCTCTGAAAACTGTTAGCTCTGGGTTTTCTGTACTCATCTATTGGTGTGTGTAGTAAACTGGTGGGAAAATAAACAAGATTTTGAAGTTTAAGCTTATGTTTATTCACTCATTCATTGTCTAAACCTAAATTAATATTTCTCATATTAAATATTGAAATGTGATTAAAACATGATTCCTTTTGATTAATTAATTACAAAGCTTATAATTAATTCGATTACTTTTTTAATCAAGTCCCACCCCTAATAATAATATAAATATAAATAGAGAGAGACAGAGTGGGATCCTTTATGATGATCCTTTATTTTTCCTTTAGATAAGGATAAGCTCCTGACTCAGAAGGATTATGAGAGATGTTCTCTGACTGAGGTTCGAGCTCTGTTGAGGAAGCACGAGGCTTTTGAGAGCGACCTGGCCGCTCATCAGGATCGAGTCGAACAGATAGCTGCCCTCGCTCAAGAACTCAAGTATGAAATATTTCCTCTTTTTTAATAAAAAATATTCCTTTTTCTAACAGCCAAGGTCGCTTACGGGACGGGGGGTGTTAGAGGAGATATGGAGGGTTAAAGAGGTCTGAACTGGTAAAGTTTAGAGGTTATTATGAGAAGAAGGTGAGCATGATGATGATGGTATAAATGTTAGAGCAGAGGAGGAGAGGGGCATATACTTTTGTTAGAAATTAGTTTATTAATCAGCAGGAAGTCCTGATGCTCCATCACTGATTGATAAAAAAAACACAGCCAGGTGAGCAGAGAGGCGGGCTAATCTAGGAAGGAACAGGTACAACAGAGGGGGAGGGTCAAGATCCAAATATAAAGTATAAAAAAACATTATATATTTAAAGTAAAAAAATATAATTGCAATAATAAATATAATAATAATAATAGCAAAAAATAACAAATAGTAATTGAAATAATAATAATACAAATAAAATAGATATATAATTGCAATAATAATACTAATAATAAATATAGTACATGTACTTTATGGTTTATTATTTATACATGGGATCATAATTACCAGTAAAAGAGTACAAACAGACAGAAAATAAATATTAAAATTTTACATTGAAAAATTGGATCAGGTAAGGTCAGAATCTATCTGATTAAACAGGATTAATCTGAAATTCAGTTTAGTTTATTCAGAGGAAAAAGTAACGCAGTTTGGGACTTTCAGCATTTTATGTTCATGTGTCCTTTTAAAGATCTGCTAAATGTGTGTGTGTGTGTGTGTGTGTGTGTGTGTGTGTGTATTATACACAGTGAGTTGGATTATCACTTGTCAGTAACAGTTAATGAGCGTTGTCAGAAGATCTGTGATCTGTGGGATCAGCTTGGAACCCTAACTCAGAAACGCAGAGAGGCTCTGGAGGTACTGATTATACAAACTCTTACTAAACACACATCACACCATCAGTATCCTCTTTGCTCACACTGACTCTGTGTGTGTGTGTGTGTGTGTGTGTAAGAGAACAGAGAAGCTGCTGGAGACCATTGATCAGCTCTTTCTTGAGTTTGCTAAAAGGTCAGCACCGTTTAATAACTGGATGGAAGGAGCGATGGAAGATCTGCAGGACATGTTCATAGTGCACAGTGTGGAGGAGATCGAGGTACACACACACACACACACACACACACACACACACACACACACACACACACACAGTGACATCAGAAGTAACAGCTGTTTTGTTTTAAAATATAAATAAATAGTCATGTAATTAATGTATCATGTAATAAGATTCAATATTTTCTAAAGAAACAGAGCATTGTCTCAAATCATCTTTACAATCTTAAATTATTTTAAAAGGTCAATCCCAAGTTGAGCAAAACTAGGGCGACAGTGGACAGGAAAAACTCTCTGAATGTAGAAGGAAGAAACCTAGGGAGGAACCAAGACTCAAACTGGGACCTGCCCTCCATGTGTGGCCTAGATGTTAATTAAAAAATTATTTAAAAGTACATTAAGTTATATCAAAATATTAAATAAAAATTAAGTAAATTACAATTTAAATCAATAACAAATCAATAATAACATTTAAATTAGTTATAAAACTAATTTTAAAACAAAAATAGATTATAAGTCCTCAGTGGGAAATACTTCCAAGAAGATTAAAACTACATAATAATGAAGTCTGGACTGTGGTGGTAATTAGTAATAATTATATGAAATGTGTCTTATATTTCTTTGTGTTGTATATTGTGTGTGTGTGTGTGTGTGTGTGTGTGCGCGCATGTACAGAGCCTGATTTCAGCTCATAATCAATTTAAAGCGACGCTGCCTGAAGCTGATGTTGAGAAACAGGCCATATTAAGCATCAATAATGAGGTGCAGAAGATCACCCAGAGTTACGGCCTTGCCCCAAATCTCAGCAACATCTACTCCACCGTCACCACGTCCGAAATCAATGTCAAATGGGACATGGTGCTGCTCATGAAATAGAATCTTTAATTTTAATGTGTGTGTGTGTGTGTGTTTACAGTTGTTTGTAGCTCTGTGTTGGTGTGTTTGTGTGTAGTTGAAGAAGATGGTTCCTCAGAGGGACAGTTCCCTACAGGAGGAGTTATCCCGACAGCAGATGAATGAGAGACTCAGGAGACAATTTGCAGCTCAGGCCAACCTGATTGGACCCTGGATCCAAACTCGCATGGAGGTCCAACATCTAACTCATCTACTCCACATGTTACTCTATGTTATTGTACATTTACTCTGTGTGTGTGTGGGTTCAGGAAATTTTGCGATGCACTGTGGATGCGACTGGAAGTCTGGAGGATCAGATGAATCAGCTGAAGCAGTACGAAAGTCTGATCATCAACTACAAACCAAACATTGATAAGCTGGAAGCAGATCATCAGTACATCCAGGAGTCGCTCATATTCGACAACAAACACACAAACTACACTATGGAGGTACACAACTTTATTCAACACAGCCCAGGGGTTACGGTGCTGTACAAAAGTCTCAGGCGTTCTGTCTTCTGTCATTTCAGTTTAGATTCTGTTTATTATTTATTTAGGTTGATGTTTTTTACTCCACCCTGTAGATATAAAGTCAGAAACAGCAGCTCGTTGGTTACTGTACAGTTTTTGTTAGTCAGTCATCCTCTATTCCTCCAGTTCCCACAGGATGCTGGTGGCTGGATATTTTTGGATTTAATATTTTCAGTCCAGTGACACAGAGGTGTTTTAAAATTCCAGAGGCACTGCTGTGTCTGATCCACTCATTCCAGAATAACAGACACCAACACACCACCACATCATTGCTGGGAATGGTCCACCACCAAATAGGACCTGATCTGTGTGGGTCGAGTGGGGGTCGAGTGGGGGTCCTGACCATTAGAACAGAGTAAAGGGGATGCAAAAAATAATCAGTAATAATAATAATAATAATAATCATATCAGTAATAATAATAATAATAATGATAATAATAATAATAATAATAATAACACATTAGTAATAATAACTATAATATGAATAATAATAATACATTAGTAATAATATGTGTAGTAATAATAATAATAATGATAATAATAATATCAGTAATAATAATAATGATAATAATAATATCAGTAGTAATAATAATAATAACACATTAGTAATAATAACTATAATATGAATAATAATAATACATTAGTAATAATAATTGTAGTAATAGTAATAATAATAATTATGATAATAATAATAATTTTGGTTCTGATCTCAGCACATTCGTGTTGGATGGGAGCACCTTCTAACCACCGTTGCCAGAACCATCAACGAGATTGAAACCCAGATCCTCACCCGAGACTCCAAGAACATCAGCCAACAACAAATGAATGAGTTCCGCTCCTCATTCAGACACTTCGACAGGGTAACACACACACACACACACACACACTGGAATATCATAGAGGAGATGATGGATTGAATGAGGATCATCACTGGGTACACTCAGGATGGAAATAAACTAGTGGTTTTTTGTTTTGATTCTGCTGTTGTTGTGATGTACGTTCTGTACCTCTTACCCTTAATAAAAGATGTGCTGCTCCAGAATTGGAGTTAGAAATACCAGAATGTACTTTTAGACTTCGACTTGAGTATTTAACCTCCAGGTGTTGAGCTCGTTAGCAGCTTCACATGTTGCTGTAGAATCCCATTTTATTCCCTGGGCTATGCGTTGATTAGATCTTGTTCACTTTGGTTTTTGTTTGTCTTTGGTAGTGTTTTAGCAGCAGAGTGTTAGGCTAGGTGGTAAAATGTAGTTTGTTGTTGCTAAAATGTACAGTTTGGTTGAAAATACATGTTTTGTTTCACAGAACAGACTCTATCTGTGTTTGGATTTATGGAATCATTTCAGAGGTTTTTTGTTTTTGTAACTTCTGGAGCATTATCATTATGCTATCATGATCAGAACACAATTTAGATGGCAGGAACTGAAATCAGTTATAATTTTAACCCTGAAATAAAAAAAAAACTTACTTATGATAATAATCATTTTACTTTGTTTGCACTTCAGTGTAAGAAATGTAAGAAAATTGAACATAGTCGCAGTATTATTGTGAATCTTGAGTGAATCGTTAAGGCCCTGTTTAAAAAATGATTTAAATTTTATATCTGACACTCACAGGAGTGAATATATATTACATTTTTATGATAAAGAGTTTAGAATAATAAAAGATTATTTTATTTATTGGGGAAATGTACAGCAGCAAAGGGATCCAGATCAAAACCTTCTGATGTTTTACTTACAATATGCCTAAATCATTTCAGGTTTTTTCTTTTCTTCCTAAATGTATTGTGTTTGTCTTTTTACACTATATATATATATATATATATATATGTGTGTGTGTGTGTGTGTGCGCTATATTTCTCTCTTTCTGTTGTAGAAGAAGAAAGGTGGGATGGACACTGATGAATTCCGAGCATGTCTGATCTCCATGGGTTATGATCTGGTAAATCTTATATCATTAAACAGATTTAATCAATACATGTGTTAAATCATGTTGTACATTACATTTAGATAATGCTGACTGTTGCAAAAGAGATTTGCAAAAGAGATTTGTAACTAGGCAGTGCAGGGACTCGAACCCTCAACCTTCTGTTTAATAGGCCAGTACTGTAAGTCTGAACCAGAGGGGATGAAGATGTTGAGTTTGGTGTTACAATCCTGGGACCGGATTCAACTGAGGTCTCTTTTTAAAATGTGTTTTTTTTTTCTCAACATCCCTCTTAAGAAAAAAAAATGTTATTCCAATAACTTTTAATATATTTTTTAACTCTTTTCTAAGAGAAATTCCTTGTAGAACTTGTACTTTAAAAATCAATTATTCTGATTCAGCAAAACAATTCTAAGAACAAGCAGTATTTTAAAAGCATTCTTTTGAATGTTTTGTTTTAATCTTTTGGCAGAATCGTAATTATCTTGAGCTGTAGAGGTGAAAGTAAAGTATCGAAACTTTCAACTGTTTAATTATTGGAAATAAAAGCCGATCTACTTTAAATTCAAATGTTTAAAAGCTTTTTGTTTTTTTCCCTCCTGTTCTGTATTTCATCATCATCACATTTATTTCTGTTAAGTTTTTTTATTTCTTATATCTTTTGATGTTTTTCCTCAGATTGGATTAAATTAAATAACAGAAATAATGATAAATACAAATTGTAAATGTATCTGTAAAATAAAACATAGGAAACTATGAAGATATTCTTAAAATACTAAAACTAATAATAATTATTAAGATTATTAATAATATTAATAATAATTAAGAACATTATTATCATAATCTTATGGTTTATCTTAAGAAACTTCTCAATGTTTTAATCATAAGATTGATTTGATAAATCTGGTTCCTGGACTAATGATAACAGAGGCTGAGGGTTCGAATCCCAGCGCTGCCAGCCTGGTACTGTTGGGTCCATAAGTAATTTTTTTGTATAATTGTACCAGTTGTTATTTGCTATGAGTAAGAGCATCTCCTAAATACAGTAAATATATAAATATATACACACAGTGGGTACGGAAAGTATTCAGACCCCTTTAAATGTTTTACTCTTTGTTTCATTACAGCCATTTGCTACAATTAGAGTTTAAGTTTATTTGATTTCTCATTTATGTAAACTCAGCATCCCATCTTGACAGAAAAAATCAGACATGTAGAGATTTTTGTAAATTTATTTAAATAAAAGTATTGTAAAATAAGTATTGAGCCCCTTTGCTGTGACACTCATATTTAACTCACAAGCTGTCCATTTCTTCTTATCCTTCTTGAGATGGTTCTACTCCTT
>JAUZST010010143.1:0-12573 GCA_034779995.1 Parotocinclus haroldoi | reverse complement strand
GTCCTTGAGCAAGACCCTTAACCCACAACTGCTTGGACTGTAAGACTGTATCAGTTGTAAGTCGCTCTGGATAAGGGTGTCTGCTAAATGCTGTAAATGGAAATGAAGAAGCTTGATTCAGATTTTTAAAGTCTGATTGTCAACAATGTATAATATATAGTCATTATTTATTGGTGGCCTAAGACTTTTTACACAGTACTGTGTATGTGTGTGTACATACATAGGTTAGAGAGATCAGAGAACTTTTTTTTGGTAAATTTAGGGAAAAAAATTGCACACCTCAGTTTGGTTGTCTCATTGTTAATATACATAACTAAATTCACTGGCTGTCAAAGTAATTATACAAACTCCTCTTAGAGAGTCGATAGGCCACATTAAACAGTTGAATGGTTGAATATTATGAATGTGCATCATGATTCATAGCGTGTTCTTGTACTCGTCACGTTACTAGAGTTGTTTCTGATGAGCACAGTATTTTATTATTGCATTATTTCATGGCACCTTGCACACTCTGCATTCGTTTCCACAGAAACTGGTGTGCATTCGTTGTGCACAAGAACGTGACTTGTGCTGTGCTAGGAATGACGGAAACGGTTACAGAATCCGACACGGCTCCGTGTCCTGAACATCTGCCCCACTGTGATCAGACTGGAATGTAAGTTGTGCAGTAACATGTGCCGAGGTACACGATTCACCAGAGTTCAGACTTCATGAGAGCACCATGTGAGAGTCTTGTCGTGGAAATAGAGTGCGGCGGAAATGGAACATGCCACTCAATCCCATGTTTAATTTGTAATAATGTGATTGCTACAGTTTGTGACTGTGTAATTCCACATCCATTATGCAGATTACTGCTGTCAGGATTATGTGAATGAATAGCTTACATTTAAACATTGGTCTGTGTTCTTCCGTAACAAATTCATACTCTCTGGTTGTTCCTCGGCTTGCGCAGGCAGTGAGACAATTTGCAACTCTATAACAGTTGAAATGACAAATTCATAACTATGATCTACCCCAATACGTCACTCATGATTGCTAACAGATTTGGTCCGGCTTCAGTAGTTTGTTCTTAGGCCTGTGTTCCCACAGCTGCTGCAATGTTTGCTTGTTAAGAAGCACTGATCAAGTTTAATCACGTAAACCACTTTTCTGGCTAATGGTGTTCTGCTCGTTACCTTCCCTCACTCCCTCTCAAGCACACAGACCTCACATTACACCACCACACAGTTTGACAAAGGACAGAATTATACTTTTGACCCAATGGTTGTATATCACAAATTCCATCGTTTTCACTGCAGGAAATGACCTAAGATAAGGTCAGGTTAAATGGCCATTACATTCCTCTTGGGATAAACGACACAGCTCCACCAGAACAATTTAAATAATGCACTGTGATTGGCAGGTTGTTAATGTCATAGTGAGACTAGAATTGATTTAGGGCGATGTAAAGAGGGCAAACAGGGTCTGAAGACTGTGGCATGATGGGTGCTAACCAGCTTATGTCAGAACCCACCAAAGGTCTTGTTATAATTAAAATTCCTACATTATTATTCAAAAACATGGGTTGGGAGTTTGGTAAAGGGTGCTTCTAGTGGAAAAATCAAGGAAAGTAGGGTTGCACAAATGCCTTGACTTGTCCTCTGAGTTTCACTGTTGGCTTCTGGCACCTCATTTCAAGTTCTACTCTGTGTGTGAGTTCATACTCTCACTCCCTCTTGCACCCTCTCACATTAATCATTGCCCCTTGCTTTCCAAGCTGTGTCCCAGATGTGTGTCACTGTGAATTATAGTACAGACCCTGTAATAATGCCATGTATTATTTCTGAGTAGTATTATTTGTAAATAGTATGTGTAAAGTGTAGAAATGTACTTGCAGGTCATTTTCGGGTTTTTTTCTTTCTCCTCAGTGTGTGTAATACAAAGCAACACTATTTAATTCATGTCTTATGTGTTTAGATTCCGTACTCGTGCGAGGCCCATCTATAAAGTGGGCTACAAGCAGGTAACAGAGCTTGAGTGGAAATGTTGCCCAGGTTACCATGGTTATGACTGCATGGAGCTCAAGGACGCTTCATCACTTCCCCACCTTCTACAGGAACCACAACCAGATCAGAGTTCCATCCAAAAACCACAACAGAGTGTAAATGGTAGGATATTTTCTATGTGATATATGATGATGACATTTTCTATTTTCTATTACAGCTATGTGGGCTTTGACAAATTGGAGAATAGAAACTTTGAAATGTGGAGTAACTAAGAATGTTTTCTTTGGAAATATTAATACTAATTGTTTACTCACCCAAATTAATATGGTGTGTTCTATCCATGTTTTATGTACAGGTAAGCACCATTTAATGACCAAATTATGTTCTGTGAAACAGGGCATTGACCAAAATTGTCACTGAACAGAGTTGATCATAGTCAGTAGTTTATGCTACTGTAATGTAAATATAGAGGGTATTTTTTATAGGAAAGTACTGCATGTAAACATAAACACAAAGAGGTACTGCTGATAAAAAATGTAAACTGAAACTGCCATAAAAATGTAAAACTGTTTTACATATCACCTCCCACAATGATCAAATCCACTGTTCATCGGCTTAAATACAATGTACAGAACAAGCACATTAGCAATCAGAAATATTAAATGCACACAGTGTAGTGGAATATAGTGGAATATAAGCATAATTCAACATAACTCATTGGCTGCACACAACCAAGAGGGAACAAGTTCATTTACAAAAGCAATAATTTCCAGAAAAGATCCTGCATGATCACAAGTTTAAACCTTTAAGCTGGGTACAAACGTTTTCATTGTACAAGTCTTCAGACAAATAAATATGCGCCAGTTTGGTGTCCGTGTGCAGTACAGACCGTAAAGTGTTTTCTGCTTGGTATTTAATGTAAAATAAATCAATATTCCTTGAAATAAATTGAATGCAAATATGTAAAGAAAACATCAAAATTTCACAATATTTATGGCTGTTAATATACAAATGCTAAACGTTTTTTATTATTCAATCTGTTTACAGGTACAGCATTTGGAGATTTGTATTTCTTATTATGACCTTGGTTTTAATCGGTTTACAATAAATCAACCAAATTTCTGGTGAAGTTAGCTTGATAAATAAGCTTTTTTTTAAAAAATATGCAGATTTATTAGCATTTACATCTGTCAGTGGTGTTTATGGTGATTGTGTTCCTTCTCGTAGAACCAGAAGTACCAACTGGTTTTCATCCCTGGATACAATCTGGGCAAACTGGACAAACCGGTCAACACTGGACCGATGGTAGAAAATCTGGAAGACAGGGAAATCAGCATGAAAGTAATCGAGTTTCTGAGTTGGAAGAGGAAGTGCAGCGTCTGTCTCAAACTGTCCTTGACCTGCAGACTGCTATGACTTCTGCTAATGCAAACCTGCGCCTAGACCTGCAAGAAGATGCAAGCAAGATAATCCTCAATTTACTTGGAAATCTGCGACAGCCACAGAATGTTCTGACTGGAGGCACAGAAAGCATAGTTTTACCCACTGACCTGACTTTTTCTCCTATTTCTGATGAGCTCCACAACAAGGTCACCCACCTATCTGAGACTATCAGCACCAACATCAACACAATCCAGGGCCTAGAGAATAGGCTTTTGCTGCTAGAAGGAAAAGTGAATCAGCTAACCGAGGCAGTGGGCAGTACCTCAGTTCCACGTCCTTCCTCTGTCTCGACGACTGAATGCTCATGCCAAGCTTACATTGATGAAAAACTGGAAGTATTTCAGAAGTATATACTAGAAGGAATGGACATCAAGATAGCTGACTTAAAGAATGCTTGTGACTACAAGGTGCTATCAGTTAAAGAGCAGTGTGAAGAGCAAGAGAATGCCTACCTTAGTCTCACTGAGCTTCTTGAATCCAAAGAGGCTGACCTTCGGCAGGAGATTCAGGACTTGAGAAACACTGTTCTGACAGGCGCACCAAAAGGGATGACCAATCCAGATATCCACGTAGAGATCCAGACCCTAAAGGATGCACATGAGAAGTTGGCTAGTGTAGTAAATACAACAAAGACGCAGCACAAGATTTTGGCAGACTCGCTGGATGCAAGGCTTAGCTTGGCAGAAAAGAGCGTAGAGGTGAGTTGTCACCAAATAGAGGAAAATGTGAGGATGGTGATGGCACAGCTAGAGGAAGCCCATAGCAAAGTAGTGGAGAGCAAAATCAGTGAGGCTCTACAAATCTTAGGAGGTGCACAGTCACAGGTCAAGCCTACAACAGACATGGAGAAACTTGGTGTTAGCACGAGGGATGAAATGAGCTCCCTCGTGCAGCAGATTAAACATTTGGAGAATTCAGTCCATGTTCTCAATGAATCAGCTCGTCAGAATCGTCATACAGAGGATTTGTATAAGAAATTAGATAAGCTTGAAGAAGATTGTGGGAGGAGCCAAGAATCTGCTAAAAAGGTAGAGGTGGAATTGACTGGAATGAATGGACGAGTGACCAGTGTTGAAGGTGTGTGTGGCAGGTTTGAGCCAATGTCAGACAGCCTGAAGAGAATTAAAGATGGACTCAACAAGCATGTCAACGGTCTTTGGAACTGTGTTAAGCAGCTTAACAACACAATCCTGACTCACTCTACAGACATCAACTCTCTGAGAGAAAAGATGAACACCACTATGAACAAGTGGCATGGAACCACCGGCACGAAGCAGTATACAGGTATGCTAAATAGTACCATAAAGATATTTTTATGTGATCTGTAAATATGTACAGCATACACACATAGTATAGGATCTTTGTAGCAAGAAGTGATGGTAACGAAAGCTAACTGTCACCTATCAGTAAGTGTGTACAGTTAAACTACTATTATACCATAATTATAACAATTATATATTTATAACTGCATGATAAATGTGAATGATCAAAAACAAAGAAAAGGACACCAATGTCCACTTTCAATACGATAATAATATAAAAGTTATGTATTTTTTTCGTTATGCTGCTATATTGGTTACTGGTTGGAAACCAGTAAGCAAATAAAAAAATCTTTAAGTCAAAGTCAAATTTATTTCTATAGCACTTTTTACAATGTTGCATTGTCTCAAAGAGTTTTAAGATAGTTTGTTTCAGGTGGGATTGGAATCAGCCATTCTGATTTCATACCAAACCAGCATTTTTAAACCAGTTATTGTACATTACCCGCTATTGTATAGATTATAGAGTGATGATTCATAATGTACAACCCAAAATCAGTTGTATATATTAGTTGTCTATTATAATTATGTTCCACAGCAGACAGTATGAACATTTTTGATCTGGTCAACATTCCAAAAACAGTTCTGGCAGGGCAATTTGGGGCTAGTAATGCGGTAAAAAAACAAAAAAACAGGTGATGTCAACAGGTCATCATCATACTGGTATGAAAGCAGTTTCCATGAAAAGTCGAGCAGAGAATCTCCAGTTTTTAACAAATGCATCAATGTAGTGAAATGTTTAGGTACAGTGTTTAAAGACTGGAAGGGATTTGAGTATTTCACCATCTACAGTGCATGATGTCATTAATCAAAAGGCATTCGATCTGGAGGAATTCCAGTTCATAAAGGGCAAGGGTGCAAACCTAAACCTATGTGCTGCCTACACACCAGAGCATGATGGACAGGCATGTTTTGATGAATCCTTATCCTTATTTGAATAGTGGTGGTTCATGTGATTTGTGTTTTCTCTCGTTTATAAAGAGGTACAGATTGCTTTGATGAACGTGAAGAAGACTTTAAGATGTAACCATCAATACAGGACCAAAACTGAAACATTAATGCTTCGATTAGTAAGAAACAGACCACGTGTTCTTGTTGAGTGTGATTTACAGTCTGATTTGATTATGTCCATAGTGAGACTATTTAGACTAGGTGAAAACGAACATCTGGGTTACTGGTTTGATTGCGTTAGAACTCACCCATAAAGGTCACTGGTTGGAGAGGAATTTTGTAGAGGTATTTAATGTGTTTGTGTGCCTGTCTGTAGGTAGTTCCTTTTTGTGTGCCTTGACAGGACGCGCATGTTGGTAACAAGGTGGCCCTAAGGGGTTGTGCACAAAGTTTAGCCATGTGTGTGTGTGTTTACAAGAGAGTGAGAACTAGGAGGAGGAGAATAATTAAAAGGCAGCATCTGCTACTGATTTGACCTGTGATATAAGAATTAGCCAGGATGCTTCCACCCAAAACTAATGAGCCACTGGCAATATATCAGCCTATGTCGTTTGTTTGTCTGCTCTTTGAGAAACCAGTGCTTTTTCACCTTTAGTTAAAGTCATTGTTTTAAGAGGTAAAATAATCTTAGACGATTAAATCTAAAAGTGATTTACACATGAAATATTGTAGTATTTGAAGAGACTGAAAAGTTATAAAACACTTCTTCATAAACTTTAAGCCACCTGCTATAATTCAGAGATATGTTAACTTTGAATAAGGCTTTAATGAGTAGGTTTTAATTTGTATTTAAAACACCTATAAAACTTGCGTTCCCATTCTGATCTAGAACACAAAGCTTGTAAGATAAGAATCTACCTGCTGTAGCTTCAATTGATTCTTGAGACTGAGGAGGGGCTATTCAGCTTTAGGAGATAAGCAAGATATACCAGAGCTAAACTACACTGCTCACAAAAATTAGGAAATGCATCAAAATGAAATATTCCCTCATTTTTTGTGAGCAGTGAACTTAAGACTTTGAACCTCAACAGCTTGATATGTTTGTTTAATGATGGTAGTGTAGGGGCTCTGATAGCACATTGTTACTATTGCATGTCACATGATTTTATTACAGCACTATTCCTGCACAAACAAGAGCTTATATGTAGTCATACATAATCATTATATAAACGTATTCTTTTTTTTCTATACGTTTACTTTATTTGTAAATTACATGGGCGGTGAAAGCAAATGACATGCTGATGCTCCATTGCTGTTTTACAGTGGCTTCGTTGAAAACATCATGTGTGTGCTTAAACAAATGTAAGGAGACAAGTGTTCAAATGTCGGCCCCTTGATCTTTTTTTTTAATGTATTTTTATTTTTTACAAATTTATTTATTTACTTGTTAACATCATATACACTTGTCAAACACACTTGGATTCTCTGAGGCAATTCAGAGAGAGAGAGCAATTAATGCATGCCATTGGAATGTGGGAGGTAACCAGAGTATCCGGAGAAAACTCAAGCACACGTAGGGGGAGCATATACATTTTGTCATTTAACAGAGGCTCTAATCCAGAGTTACAACTGATACAATCTTAAATTCCAAGCAATTGTGGGTTAAAAACCTTGTTCAGTGCCCCAACAGGTCCAGTAAATAGACCAGTCTCATGTGAGTGGAGTCCATGCTGGGGATTGAACCAGAAATCTTTGGAATTGTGAGGTGACAGCGTTAACGACTTGCGTCAATGTGCAGCCTCATGAAGCTTGGTCCTATTCTCAGCTTAGGCAAGGTTTCACTGTCACCTACATTAGTCAGCACGATGATAGTGATACATTATGTTTTATCTCTTTGCGGTTCTTCCTGATCACTCATCCATGATTAGTGATGCTGTTGAGTTGTGTTTACTTTGGATTGTCTGCTCACAGAAACATATTTATAGACATTTATCAGCATGTATTGAGTGGCCTGATTGGTGAGCTCCATTTTCCAGGAAACGCTTGTTGGTTTATCAGCCACATCCTGATATAAGCAAGTCAGAAATGTTAAGCTATCCCTTCCAAATGACATCATGTTAGAACTGGTGCTCCTTTATGTAGCCAACGAACGTTTCTGGCTCTTCTAGCAGGTTCGAATCCAAACCCTTACGTAATTAGCTGTGGGAGTTTACACAATGCACTGTGGAGAAGGAATAACCGATGTGCATGATTTCACAAGTTCAATACAATGGTTGAGAACATTGTAGCAATCCTCATCTATACAGCAGTCTGGTGCATTTTTCACTTATGTTTGAATGATGCACATAACCCTGTAATTACTGCTCCGGCATGTTGTACCTATACTATTAAGCAGGGGCATCTTCAGACCCACTATCACCATGTCCATTGTTAGTAGGGCATAATGTTATTTTCTTAGTAACAACATTAGTGTTAAAAGAACTTAATCTATTTAGTGTTTAACAGACTTCTTTTTGTTGACAATTGTTCCCCTACATCTGATGGACATACAACTGGTGGGTACAGCATTCTAGGAAGAACCCTGTCATGCAGCCAAAAGTTTGTGGATGTTGAAGGAAGAAACCTGAGTAGGACCAAGACTCAACAAGGAACCCATCTTCCTTTAGAAGATACACAAAACTTTTATGTTGAATGTTAAATTGTGATCTTCTTGATCTAAATGCCTTTCAAACTGCAACTTGGTCGTCCATTCATTTTTTTCTCAGTGATTGCTTTAGCTTGATCAGTGTTGCTTAGATCATTTGCCAAAACAATGGTTATAAGGAAAGCTCCTTATAACCTACATTCGCATTTCCAGCATTTAGCAGACGCCCTTATCCAGAGCGACTTACAACTCATACAGTCTTACCATTCAAACAATTGTGGGTTAAGGTTGCTCAAGGACCCAACTGTAGCAGAGGTGGGATTTGAACCCTTGACCTTCTGGTCGAGAGTCCAGTACCTTAACCGCTAGGCTACCACAGTCCCATATACATGTCCCAGGTACATATAACCTACCAAGTGTTATATGTAAATGATGGCTAATACTTCTCATAATACTCCGTGTCTGTAGCATGTGTAAATATCCTTATCCAGAGAAACTTACAGTTAATCAGAGCAGTTATGTAAAGGGTCCTGCTTAAGGGCAATACAGTGTCAGCTTGGCAGTGCTGAGATTTAAACTGGCTACCTTTTAAGTACCTCAGAGACTTGACAACTGAGCTACCTTAACTTGCCAAGATTTTGAAGCAATATTCTATTAAGAGACAACATATAATTTTTATTACACCTTAAATAAATGCAAATATTTGTGTAATTTATGTTTGTCTTGTTAAGTATGGTCATGTTAGACAAAGCAGCCAGTTGTTGAATTCCTGAAAGCATTTTCGGAACCAGCGAATGTTTAAAACTGATTTATGTTTATGTGTGTAAAGCATACCATCTGTTTGCCAGAGACAGAATGTTCACATATGACCACATAAAACACATAGTTATACCTCGAAACATTTAAGTTACGTTCATAGAGCCTTTCACTCCCTTCCCTCCCTCTATATTTTCATGCCGAGGTGTACACTCATAGTCCCTAGAGAGCAAGAAAGAGACTGACAATAAATAAGCGGTAATGTTGTTGTAGGTTTGACTCGCTGCCTCGTGAAATCCAAGCAGCAGTTGAGATCATTACATGCTAACTGTAAGTTGTGGAGTGGTAGTCTAGTCACTGGCACGAAGAGAACATCAAGAACTATGAGGTCTTTATGGAATAAATGAAGAGAAAGCATATTCGACTTATGGTGTGAAAACAACACAGAACTAAATTAGTCAGAAACAGAATGTGTGGTGGTGTTTGTGGGTCACTTAAAGCACCAGAGCATATATCGTTGTGTGGCATCTTACCTCGGCTCAACAACAATTTTATAGGCTTACTGTTGAATGTCTAGTGTTAATAATGATTTCCTGAATCTTTTTTACCCTGTGTTTTGAACAAATACTCAGCTCTATTATTAGAAAGTTTTCCATCCACCATTTTACGAATTTAGAAAATGTGCATTAAAAAACCTGGAATTAAAAAAAAAAAAAACAATATTGCAAAAAAGTTGTCACGCTTGAACGCGATGGAACAATTAGAATATCGTATCATCGAAATGCAAATCCGGAGACGGATTTGCAAATAAACACTGACATATTCAACTGTGATTAACAGATTAAATCACATGATTTTTTAGAACCTGATTGGACCAAAAGCAAAACAAATTCGTTTTTTTTTTTCATTCATATATAATCTAATGTTAAAATAAACATTACTGTTAAATTTCGAAACTACTGCTGATTATGCAGAAAAATATTAATGAACCAAGTGAGCTGTTTTAAAGACAGGCTTGTCTTGTACCCTGCCAGCCAAACCATCACACATGTATATTATATATGTTTATTAGCTGAACCACAGCTAAAGGGATTGTAAATGGCTGTGAAGGTTATTCCGCTAAAAGAGTTAATTTGGTCAATTCTTGTTTGTTAATGATAATTGTTTCGATGCCAACTCTAATCGTGTCATCAAATGTTTCTTCGCATAATGGTGGTGGATGGAATCTTAACTTAACTCGCATTTTTTTCTGCTTAAATTTTGTAATAGCGCAAAAAAGGATGAAAACCCGGTAATTGATGATTTGCAGCTGGTAATGCACCATGTCATAACATTAATATGATAAATTATTGCTTCAATACCACAGCAATAAGGTTCTGGGTTCTGTACCAGAGTAGAGCGGTTTGGGTCATTTTTATGTGGAGTCTACATGTCCTCCCTGTGTCCGAGTGGGTTTACTCCAGGTTCTCCGGTTTCCTCACATCCAAAGATATGCACCAAAACCAAATAAACAAACAAATCAATGCCAGAGCAAAATTACGCTTGCTCAATTTGGGATTGGCCTATTAAGATAATATGAACTTGTAAAACCTGTTTTAAGACAATGCTCCATTGTATAAAGTGCTATATAAATCAATTTGATTCATTGTTTCCATAAATTGATGACTTTTAGTAAGCTGTCTTTATAACCATAGTTCTGAATGTGTCAGTCTTTAATCTGTAACCTGGTCACACCTGTTCGCTCTAATATTGCTGTCATTAGATTTCAGAGCTTGCTTTCTCCTTAACACTCATTTTTTTTGTTCCCACACTGTCTGTGTGCCCAGGTGTTCTGGATGGTATGGAGGACTCCAGTGTTATTAGTGAAAAACTTCATTCTGTTTTGGAGTCTGGAGAAGCAGGTCCACCTGGAACCAAGCTTTCATCGCGCTCCCCTGAGGGCTCTAATGGGGACACGACACCTGTGAAAGGCTATGCTGCAGCCCCAGGTAATTGGGATTAGCTGCGTTAACTGAATTGTCATATGTTTAAGTAGAATTTGTCTTAACAGTAAACAAAAAGCACTGAGCCTTAATAACGTTAGTTGCATGTCCACTGCAGGCTATGCTCCATCATCTCCAGTCTCCTTTACGTATGTTTTGCCAGGTAAGTGTAAATTCACTTAATCTCTTAATTCACTAATTCTCACTCATTTTACTTGCATTCTAGTGATATTTTTTTTTTCTTGAAACCCTGTCCAAAATAAGTAGTATTAATTATGTGACTGTAACCCTCCTGTTGGCTTGAATATGCCAGAACATTCTCATCTGATCTCTCATATCATCGAGGCATTTCCACCCACATTACTACTGCAGTGTACTGTGTAAACTCCAGAGACAGATGTCCTTTAAAAATCCCAGGGCTCCTGCACTTTCTAAAATACTCCACCCTATCTGTCACTACTTAGTCACTTAAATTCTGTTTCCTAATTCTGATGTTCTGTGTGACCGTTGAACCTCTTCACATATGTCTGAGTGAATTTATGACTTACACTGTCGTTGCATGGCTGTGAATAACTTTGTTTAAAAACAAAAAAATCCCATAATATTTTAAACTATAAAACATAGCTGTTTGCATTGACCCCCCTGAATTTTGTTTTTTAATTTTACCCAGTTAACAATACTAAGTCTTATAGACATATAATGCTTAATGAGACTGAGTAACAAATCTGAAACAATACAGAACCCCTCCAGAACCACAGTCCTAGATCCTTTCTTGTGGATTCACTTCACAGCTTTCATAGATGGCCAATCAAATGGGTAATTCTGCAGACATTTTTGAATGCTTGCAAGACCTTTCTGCTGGAAACACCAAAAATGGCCTAGTTGGAGTTTCTTGGTAGAGAAAGTTATATTTTTATTACTTTACCTTCAAACTGTGTGTGTATAAAAATGTACAGTTGTGCATAACTATGTTTAATTACGTTTAACATCCATCCAATAAATGTCCATCATTTTAACAGTTGAGATCTTAAAACTCATATTAGAAAGAAAAGAAAAATTTATGTCATGTAAAACATGTAGTGTAGCAGCCATAAGGGTAACGACACTGTACAATGTTGAGTGACATATTGTATGATGTTACACTGTATTGTACATGTGATGAGAACGAATTACCATATTTTACTTAATAAATATTACAGATTTCTATGCTAATGGATTATTTATATACAGTCGAATCCAGTTAATTGGATCACCGCTTATTCGGACCGAATCCTAAAGTACCAAAACAAATCCTATTATACACGTCTAATGTTATTCGCTTATTTGGACCAAAATTCCACTTCATCGGACCAAAGAATGTGAGAGCGAATAAGAAAAAAAGCTACAAGTCACCACCTAGCAGATGCAAAGCGGATCAGCGAGATATGGGAGGATTATTGGGATCCCCGGGAGAATTAATGCTTTTATATAAGGTCAGGAAATCCGAAAAGTTGTGTTGACAAGAGCAAAACCAGCGGGAGGTGAACACGCCCACCACTTTCTTGATTTTGTTC
>JAUZST010010142.1:0-12574 GCA_034779995.1 Parotocinclus haroldoi | reverse complement strand
AGTTTGGGACTGGCCTTTTAAGATAATATAATATTGTAAAGCTGCTTTGAGACAATGCTCCATTGTAAAAAGCGCTACAGAAGACAAGCATGAAGTCAAATCACTGATGATTCTGATTACTATATGCATGCGTGTTCTCATTACCCGAGGGTTCATCTGGCTCGCTGTCATTTTCCTCCTCTATGGGTGGAGCAGGTGGAGGAATCACTTGTTTTCGTTCTTTCTCTGCTTTGGCGTTTCTCTCCTCCTCCGAGTAGTACTCGTCTTCCGAGAGGTTAGCCAGGCTCTCGTCCATCTCCCTGTACTCCACCTGCAGCAGGGGGCACATATAAAAATTCCCTAACAACCAACTCAGGACTGCGTTCAGAGTCTCCTTCAGGCACAGAGAGATTGCACACCACAAAAATCTACATTACACAGAAGTCAGAATGATGACCAGGATTATCTCTGGTAGCAGCTGATTAACATAGCTAGCTAAAAGTTATCCCTGTCAGTACTACTCAGGAAAAATGTTGGTGTTTACTTTGGGCCTCTTCCGGCGGCTGGTCCTACGCCCTTCCGCCGTGTCTGGATCCAGCACACCGGGGCCAGGAGGATGAGGCATCGGTGCTCCGCTCGGCTCCCCACTAGGAGAGGCTCTTTCCTTCTTCTTGATGTCAGTGGAAGCAGCCACAGTACTGGTCATGGTTGTTTGAGAGACGATCGGAGTCTCGACTGGACGATCACCTCCATTCCCAGCACAGGACGAGGATGAGCCAGGATCTTTTTTGCTTGACAGCATCATGGAGGATGACATAGGCCTCTCCTGAAACAACAGGTGGAAATCAGGACATCGAAGGTAAGACCTGGTAGCAGATGCAGATGCCCACACACAAATCCTATTATATACGTGTAATTTTATTTGCTCATTTGGACCAAAATTCCATTTAATCGGACCAAAGAACTTGAGAGCGAATAAGAAAAAGAAGCCATAAGTCGAAACTTAGAGCGGATACAAAGCGGCTCAGCGATTTATGGGAGGATTTTTGGGATCCCGGGAGAATTTCTGCTTTTATCAAAGGTCAGGAAATCCGACAAGTTGTGTTGACAAGAGCAAAACCAGCGGGAGGTGACCACGCCCTGGAACTGGATAAGTTCTTCAAACGTTGACTGGAATTTAGTAAGAACTTGTTTTTTTTACAGTATTAAGCTTCGCATGCTGAGTATCTATACATTGTGTTGTAGATCGTTTCGAAAAACTTTTTTGCAAATTTATTTTTCAATGAACAAAGTTGGTAAGCAACAGTAGCTCTTGTTTGTACGTTCGCTATACGTGTATAATCACAAAATAAAGGTTTAATAAACATTTAATATGTTACATAAATTATAGCACGTCCCGTCTCGTAACATAGGGCATGCTTGTTTAATCGAACCAGCCGGTTATTAGGACCAAAACGATCGCATACGAAGTATAAAAGTAGCAATATGTTTCAAACATGTCTGAAAGACTTTTTGGCCCATTGGAATTAGCATGTGAGTCTTTGCACTATGGTAATTAGAGCCTACAGTTGGGGAGCTTTTCTGGTAGTATTTACACACATTTTGTCTTTAAGAACGTTTAAGAAAGTTTTAAGAGCGTGTTTTTATCACAGCTAGACCTAATCAGACCAGTAGAGGGCATTATGCGCTTTCCTGTTCTTGTTTCCCACTTATTGGGAGAGGCTCAGTTAGGACGTCCTTATAAATCTGAAAATGATCCAGCACTGCTATGTTAGTATTTATGTTCAGCCTAGTCAAATGGTCGACTGTGTACATATTGCTTTTTATGCATTATTATCCAAAATGTAGAGATTACTCTCCTGAAGAAGAGAAGAGTGAATTGAAGAGTGAATTGGGGACAAACGCCATGCTAGTACTCCAGGCAAAAAAAAAAAAAAAACAATTCTCATTTGTGTTCTCATATGCACTAATCTGTTTGGTTTTTACCCAGAATATAAATCACAGAAATTACATCAAACCAATTTTGTTTAATAATGGAACATTCTGATTTTGTGCAGAACTATCTTAACTAATTAAATGCAATCATTTGAAATACTGGCATATTTTTCCAGATGGGTTGAGGGAAAAATATAGAATCACTACGCGTTAAGGAAAACAAATATGGACTTACTGTGTAATTTGCATTTTTGAAAGAAATGCTGGCAAAAGTCTCAAGATGTTGGCTAACTAAAAATATCATGGCTCCAATAACAGAGCTTTCAGCTGAATCAATGAGAAGGATGATCAAACTCCTAGGAAGGTGTTCCAGCACAGTGTAGTAAAAGATGTTTTCTGTTCGCATTCAGCTGTGTCTAAAATATCTTGCAAGTATAAACACAGTGGAAAGGATATAAAAGGAAAACATATGAGTCGACCACAAGGCAGCTGTCAAATCGTCAGGATACAAAACTCAAAGCACCATGCTGTGAAAATAGAAAATGCAAAACAACACAAATGAAAAACAACTGGCTGCAAACAGGAGTCAAAGTTTTTACCATGAAAAATCAGTACTAGCACATAAAGAGAAGAGAAGAAGATGAATCCCAAATATGTATAAGCTGGTGCTTTGAAACACACAGCGATGACTTTATGCAGAAAACAATTAAATAAGAAATTCCCTAGTCAATTATGATATGTAAGTCAGTACATTGAAATTTTGGACACTTTTCTCATTTCACCGAGAAAAAATTAAGTTTAGTGATAAAAGACATTTATTGTGGAAAAACATTTTAACATCAAACATTTTACAAGCAGTATGATGTACATTATGATATACATTATATATGATATACATCAATATAATATACATCAATGTTATTTGTTACTGAAGTCCATGCCTTAAAAAATCATAAATGTAAAACCATTAATGTCTAAGAAAACTTAACAAAATACTGTATTGATTTATTTTTTGGGGGTTGAATATTTTTTTAATGAAAAAGATCTGGAAATAAATATGCAGTTGATAGATTTAAATGTATTTAATTTGTATGAGGTATAGACCTCATACAAAGCCATGTTCACCTACATTTAAAAAAAAAGATTTATTTATCTATTTAGTTTATATGAAGTCTCTTTTCTCCTCTCTTCCTTCCAACTCCTCTTCTCCTGTTGAGCCATAAAACCTTTATTTCTAACTTTGTTTGAAGTTGATTCTGTATTAGTGGTTTTACCTCAAGGGAAAGAAATTTGCAAAGCAGTTCTCATGAATATTTTGGTAGAATGATCAGGTCGAACCTGGTGCTGTGGGGCACTGTGCTAACACTGTCTAGTAAAGGTTCATTGTTGTGTTTTTGTTTCTAAAGTCTCAACATATTTGTTACTGAAGACAGGCTAGACCAATACCTGTAGCCTCTACATGCCTTTGTAATGTGGGCAGAATGTTGTTTTGCATTGCTTTATAGAAAAAAATGCATGACCATACTATGATGTATGAAATATGATGTCTTGAAGGCAGTATATGTTGCTCTTAAACCTCAGCGTACTTTCTGCATTAATCTGAGTCTTCAGTTTAGGTTTGTGTTAAGTTTGAGAAACATGCAAGTCCTTTACAGTCATTCTTAAAAAAAAACATTGTTTTTAAACATTCCAATAATAACTGGATATCTTCTGACTATCTTCTCACAGACTCATCCATTGAGGAAACTGGTTTTGTACCAAATCCTGATTATAATCATCCATTTGAGATCATAACGTTAAATATTTAAAATCATAGATCATAAATATTTAAAATCATAGATCATAAATATAAAATATTTAACATTAGTAGCTCTAAATAGCCCATCCTAGCTTTTTTTTCAATGCTTTGTGAACGTAAAATGCACTTTTGTTATATGGATGTATATTAAACAAATGAAATGAAATTGGCCAGACAAAACATGAAATGGCTAGAGATCATACTGTAATGAATCAAATGGCAAATAAATGTAAGGCACTCCTTACCACCCCAACTTTTTCTGATTTGGGGTTGTAGATACAATAATGGTTTAAAGGAGAAAAGCCTCAGTCCTTTTTTGTATTGGATTTGGAATGTGGTTTGAGACTAAAACTGGTCTATTGTTACTCAGGCTAGCATCAGAGAAGTGCCTGTTCAGGGCCATGTGCTTCAGTGACTGGAGCAATTCCAAATGAGTCCAGGAGTCAGCATTTCAACACATTCAGAATTATAGATCAAACATTAATTACTTCTCGCTTTCTTTTGATCTTTTGGAGTTTTGTCCACAATCAGTATGGTTTAGAATCTAGCCAGTGTATATCAGTCTTCTGTACAGGGTTATATTTTAACAGCTTCTTGTTAAAGAAAGACATTTACTCAAAGTTCACATCAAGTAAGGACAAGTATTATGATAAAAATCCTTCATTTACTACCTGGCATGCAAGCCTTTTTCCTCCTAGATTACAGCTCAAGCTGCTAAACATAGTGCTTAGCGTCTGTGTGAGCTGAAGGGCTATTTTTACTCACTGGAAGCTAGGGGAAAGCACAGGATGGATGGAATTTCTTCAGCTATGAATGGTACAAAGTCATGCTCTAACTGAAAGCCCAGTAATTAGCAAAAAACAAACAAATAAAAACCGTTTTATTTAAACTATAGGGCCAAATTTAAGCTACATAAACACTAAATGCTATAGTCTCTTTCTCCTAATGTACCCTTTTTTAATTGTGTCATCTCATCTGACCAGGAAATCACATCCGTATTTGTATCATGTATTCATTTGACTTTGTTGATCAAAGCCATGGTCAGAAAAAGAAAGATGCAATATCTCACACATAACCTTCCTTAATGACTTGCACATACCAATCCATCCACTCCCTACATTCGTATACAGAAGTCAAAGAAGGAATTGAAATGACAAAAACATGGCAGACTAATCAGTCATAGCAGTGATAAGAACCTAGATTTTTGTGACAGTAAACACAAACACTCTCTACTAGCTACTGGAAGAAGTGCTAACTTCCCGACACCAGCTCAGCATATTTGTGAACAGGGTCTGTGGAATGCGGTGCCATGCTGAGCCATACTCCCTCCAAATGAGATTGTTTTAATTAAGGGTAATTGTGTTCATAAAGAACTCTTGTTTTTCTATAATAAAAATATTTTTGCTCATTTTGAATGCCTCTACCATCTGGCCCCCAGCTGAAAGCTGAGTTACTGTGGTGTGCATGCTGCCAATCTGGCAGTTATTTCTGACACAGAATTACGTTTAGGTGATAGACAGTTTTGCTTAAGATGCTGTATCATGTTGACTCATTTTGAACTGCTTTAAATGAGGGAAAATCAGTAACTGGAGAAAATATAGGTGGAGGGAAGGACATGCAATAGGTAATCACTGCTCCTGAAAGAATGAACCTGTGGCCCCAAAGAAAAGTAATCTGTGTTATGGTAGGCTTTTTATATTAAGCGCTTCACATAATGACGACTTTCCCTTTGGCCCACATGTTCATCATTTCAGCTGTGGAGATTCTTAATGACCAGCAGTAACTGAGAGGAGTTTAGTAATGGAGATCATGGAGATACTCTTATCACTCGTGGGATACAACTCCTTGAAAGTGTAAAACTTTGGAAGTCTTTAAATGTCCAGCATGATTCATTATTCTATGCCAAAATTTTGTAAATGTTTACAGTGTTTGTTTATTTATTTTTTCTAGTGCTTTATCTATTCCCTGGTACTTTGCCTTCTATTCTATTACTATTCTATGATGAATATAAGAGATGTGGATAGATCGAACTTTCACTTTGGAAAATGAATAAAAATGTAATATTTAGTATAGTATTTTTTAACTTTGTAGTGGATTGAATTGTTTAAAAGAAGAACTGCTGCAAAAATATATTACAATAACTAATGTTTGGGTTAAATATCATTATGTATTGCGATTATGGCAATGGTTAGTAATAACGAATTAGCAGCCAATTCCAATGAAGTTGGGATGTTGTGTAAAACATACATACAAACAGAATATGATTATTTGCAAATCCTTTTCAATCCATATTAAATTGAATACACTACAAAAACAAGATATTTAATGTTCAAATGGATAAACTTTATTGTTTTTTGCAAATATTTCCTCATTTTGAATTTGATGCCTGCAACACAAAAAGTTGGGAAAGGGGCATGTTTACCACTGTGTTACATCACCTTTCCTTTTAACAACACTCAAGTGTTTGGGAACTGAGGACACTAATTATTGAAGCTTTGTAGGTGGAAATTCTTCCTACTTTTGCTTGATGTACGATTTCAGTTGCTCAATAGTCCGGGGTCTCCATTGTAGTATTTTGTACTTCATAATGTGCCACACATTTTTAATAGAAGACAGGTCTGGACTGCAGGCAGTCTACAGTCTAGCACCCGCACTCTGTTACTACGAAGTCACACTGTTGTAGCACGTACAGAATGTGGCTTGTCATTGTCTTGCTAAAATAAGCAGGAATGTCCCTGAAAAAGATTAGATGGCAGCATGTTGCTCCAAAACCTGTATATACCTTTCAGCATTAATGGTGCCTTCACAGATGTGCCAGCACCAACACACCCCCCTACCATCAGAGATGCTGGCTTTTGAACTTTGTGCTGATAACAATCCAGACAGTCCTTTTCCTCTTTGGCCCAGAGGACACGTCGTCCATAATTTCCAAAAACAGTTTAAAATGTGGACTCATCAGACTAAATCTAAGTCAGACTAGTAGTACTTAAGTAAACAACGTGAGTACATATTCCATCTGCTCATTACTAGTAGAAATTTCATAATCTAATTGGACTTGCACAACAAGAGAAAAGGCATTTCACCTCAGTTCTGGGATGTCTTAAATAAACAGGTTGTGCTACAGAATCTCATTTGTCACAGGGACTGGATACTAATTCCAAAAAATTATCTTCTTTAAAATAATTGAGTTTTTTGAGGAAACTGCTTCGAGTTCTTACTTATCCAGGGAGAACATTTGTCTATTTCCAGTAAATTCTAGCATAAGCTCTGGACCTCCTGTGACACTGAGCAGGTTTTGTGTTGACTTTAAATGCCATTAACACGCATCAAGCATTAACAGTCTCATTACATTAAAACCTTTAAATGATGATTTAAACAGAATATTACCAGCCAATGCGACCCACTAGTTTGCTCTAGCAGAGTGCGTAGTTTGATCTCTATCTTCATGGGCGCAGGAACATATTCCAAACAGTGCTATAAGATAGGCTTTATATTATATTATATTTTATATATTAATTCCACTTTAAACCATTGTCTGTCGCAGCATGCAAATGGTTACAAATTACTTTCGCTAATTCAAAATGTTCTTAAGCACTGTAGTTAAAATCAGTTCACAGGCCTACTTATGTTTAGAAGGGGCAAAGAAACGAATGATTGTACAATGTAATTGGATTATAGGCCAATACACATGTTATACTGGGGTGCTATGGGAGCGATCTTTGTGTGAATACAGCAACTTTATAAAAAGCAGCTATATTTGCCCCCAAAAAATTGCCTTGCATCACTCTTCTCCCCCCTCACATTCATACATAAACACTGTTCACAAAACTTTTCACTGTTTCCTTATTTTTGTAAGCAGTATATATGGGTTTGCACCTTATCTAGAGATGTTTCCTGCCTTGCTCATTGTGACCCAAAACTGGATTAAGTAAATATGAAAATCAATTTATGAATAAATGAATGCACATAGGATATTTTTATTAATTCACCAGTATATCAAAAGAATCCAATTATTTGTTGTTTGTTCATCAATTGAAATAAAGTTACCCAGTAATGTTGTGCGGGTCTTAGATGTGTTTTACTATTTTGTCTTATATATATAATGTTATATATATATGTATATCTGTGCTTGCTTGCATAGTGTTCTATTGCATTCATTGCCTGTTGAAGCATCAGCCCCACTCAGTCATGTGACCTCAGTCAGACTGTAGTGACACAATGAAATGGCACAGCTTCGAAAATCCACCAATTATCTTCATTGATATACGATAATTTAAGATATCGTAAGGGTAATGCCTGAAGATCCCTCCAGTGTATAAGTTGTTGTGGTTCCCTGAAAGAATAAGTGGCAGTGTAAGTCTACCCAAGCTGGACATTTTCCCAGCCGGACATTCCTCCCAAGCCAAAACAGAACTTGGAAGACAGACGACCATTGTACAGAGGACTGGGGTGCTTGGGGCTGACTGATAGAGACTTGAAGTGCATGCAAAAGAGAAAGCACATCTGCAGAACGCAAATCACATGCTTATATCATTCTCTAAATTGGTTTTACAATGAGATGGAACAGTGATCCTTTTCATGATAGTGTCCCTTGCTGCATCTAGTAGGAAAGACTGTGAAGCAGCAGTGCAAAACAACAGTGCAACATGCCTGCTAGAGAAAAACATCCAAACGGGTGGGTCAGGGAGGGAAAGAGACTATAAAGTCAGCCACAGGAGCATCTTTTTCTTAGTTCCTTTATTCTCTCTTCAAGCAATGGCAATGGAAATAAGTCACAAAAATGAACGCAATTAATGAATGAGGACTTTCAATAGAACCTATCAACACTGAGGGGGATTTGTGCAGTGTGAAAGCAACAAACAACCCATCAGAATTCAGCTCCAGATTTGTTTCAGCTGTATTAAACAAAGCTTACAAATGGGATGCATTGCCCTAATCTCCATTGAATTCTAGGTAAGCTGATGAACACCTCTGTGATTCTTTATGTATATTTACCCTTTCAGTGCTGCGTGAAACTTTTAGAATGTTCTATTTTTGGACAAATATTATGCAAAATATCACCATAAAGATAAGATATGAATAGCAGAATATTACATACCTATGAAACGTAATCCAGTATTACACACTTATGAAATTATAGCTAACTTTCAAATGCTGTTGAACCCACCAAAGTTTATGACAGAGTTGTTCAAAACCTTAGGATATCGCTATGGTGTGCTGGATAGCAGAAATGTACTTTGTCAGCTGGAAGTCCTCCAGATGTGATTTTACACAATTCATTTCATAAAGGCAGCTGTTCAGTTCTAGTGGTAACAGGTGATAATTACTGGACTTGCTAAGCACAGAACAGTAGTGAAATAGACGTGTACAGTACTTTTGGCAATAGAGTTTACTGTCCCCTCCTTTATATTTAGATATACTCGTTGTTCTGGACAGTGCAGTGTGTTAATGGTTTTTTTCCCCTAACAACCAGAAAATGTGGACACTGAGAATGTGTATGTAGACATGGTCAAGACAACATGCTGAAGTTCAAACTGAGCATCAGAAGAAATGTGAGTTAAGTGACTGTGGTCAAAGCAAGGTTACTGGTGAAAGATGGGCTGGTTTGAGTATTTCAAAAACTACTGATCTACTGGAAGTTTCATGACCAGCCATGTCTAGAGTTTAGATAGAATGGTGTCAGAAAGAGAAAATGTCCAGTACGCAGCTAAGAACAGGCAACTGAGGCTACAGTTTACACAGGCTGAACAAAACTGAACAATAGAATATTGGGAAACATTGCATTGTGCAGGGAGTCAAACTTGGTTGATAGGCACAAAGCATTGATCCATCCTGATTTGTATCAATTGTTCAGGCTGCTGGTACTCTGAGGATCTGGGGAATTTATGCTTGGCTGATTTGTGCTTCTTTATACCAGCTGAGCATTGTTTAATCGCCACAGTCTCCCTGAGCATTGTTGCTAACAATGTGTGTACAGTGTATCTTCTAAAGGCTACTTCCTGCAGCTTAAGGCAACATCTCATAAAAGCTCAAATCATGTCAAACTGGTTTCTTTAACCTGATAATGAGTTCATGGTACTGTAATGGTCTCCACAGTCACCAGATAATAATCTCATAGAGCATCTTTGGGATGCGGTGGAACATGAGATACACATGAGATTCAGATTCACACCAACTGAGTGATGCTGTCAAGCCAGTGTGAAAAAAGCTTTCTGAAATGTTTCCAGCATCTATGCACAGAGGAATTAAGGCAATTCTGCATGCAAACACAGGTGAAACCTGCTACCAGCAATGGGAACTTTTGTGAATGCACCATGGTGAATTTTCAAAGAAAGATTTTGAGACTGCAATGGCTATGCTTATAACCAAAGCAAACTGCACGAGTACAGTCATACTAAGAAACACTAGCCCTGTGTGAACACTAACTCTGGAACTGTAACCTATTATAACATTTTGTTTATATGGAATCTGCTCATAATCTATGAACCACATTTACAAGTAGCATATGTTTTACATTAGAATAGATTAGTAAGACAGTGAGGTAATCAATCTTACAATTATCAATGGCCACCCATGTAACTATAAAGCAGATAAAGTGGGGATTGTCTGTGCTCACATGCATGACCTTGAGCCAATTTTTTCCATTGTTGTCACATTTGTTCGATTTTCAGAAGCTACAAAGGTGCAGCACAAGCTTGCTACCTTTTTGTATTTTGTATGCACACATACATTGATTATGTTTATGTACACCTATAAGGAGAGAACCAGAAGCAGTTTAATTAGAATTTTGTGAACACCTTAATTCTTACATTTGATAAATTGTTTTAAATTGTTTATTTTTACAGTCAGTTGCACCCTCTGCCTCCTGGGGAGGCTCCTTTCAGAGTAAACTGTATTTTTTTGGTTTAACCCCGCCTTTAGTCTGATCACCACTGTAGGGAGATCACAGGTGCATTTCATTGGGTGGTACACCAAATAATTCTCCACTGTCCCCCTATATGATTGACAATCCAGGTCTCCACATTTGTGAGGCAGCAACTTGGCAGTTAGGTAGAAAAAAAACGAAGACGTCCAAGTGTGACATTCTGCCTGGAATATGCTTATGCTGGTGCTTTGTGTTTTTTTTTTTAAATGAAGTAAAATGTTTTGTACTAAGCAGCCTTGTTATTTTAAGTAGCTAGCTCATACTAAATACTAACATAGGACCCTGACTTGGTTAAAATCCATCCAATAAACGTCTGTTTGCTTTAATAGCCAAGCTGTTAAGAGATATAACATGAAATAAAAACCTTATAGTCTTATAGTCTGAATGACAGAAAACTAGTATGTGAACCCTTGCGACACCTGCTGACAATCAAGAGATTTGCAGTCTTAAAATGCATTAATAAAAATTCCATTTTTGTACATCCTTTTTCGGGTTTGATATTTTATTAAAGATACAAATATAAGAATTACTGTACAGTAAAGTACTGCACCAAATGTTTTCATATTGCGTTTACTTATACTGCTCACAAACATTTAATGAAATATCCCTTAATTTTGTGAGTGTAATATAATTGTTAAAAATAATACTCTGTGTAAAGTGTCTAAACTACTATGTGACTATGATAATGTCCGATCAACGTTTATTTCAATCAATAGTTCACAGAACGTAATGTAGACGTTAAATGGTGCATACCTTTATCTAAGATAATGATAATCACTTGGTTATTAGGTTATTAGGATAGCGATTAACAGATCAGCATGAATCAGTATACTGTGATTGATACTGCCACTTAGCTACCTTTGTCATTTTGATTTTTTTAAAGCACTTCTTTTGAGACATTTTGAATGTGTGTAAATTCTGCTGCTGAGTCATTCTTCTGAATGCAACCCCTTAAAATGACTGAAGACATGTTTTTTGTGCTCTGCACACTGTGTAGTTTGTGTTTACAAAAAACATCATCCTCTCTCTTATTTTTTGACATTTGACAATATTAAGGTCTGAGGGATTGAAGGATTATGTAGGAGGGTTGGCTCTTGTGTGCATATAATCATAGGTTGTCTGAAGATTAAGAAGCATTTTAGTATGTAACAGAAAATACCATCAACACATAATCTGTTGGTCTGCCAGTCTGATATGTATTTTATATGATCACCAAATCGGCTAGACCTGGTGTGTTTCATTTCTTTTTAGTTAAATGTTTTGCTCCTTGTTACTGAGTTACATAAAAAAAAATCAGAGAAAAACTTATGAACTTATGAAATTCCTTCATAATAACTGTTTTACCAAGGTAGTACTAAGTATAAATGTGATCAATGTCATATGGAGGTGCCACATTTGTTAAAGTACACAGTCATTTTAAATCATTCTGTGCATGCAGGGTCAGCTTAAAATCAAATGCATTTCTCATCAAAGGGCATTTCTTCTAACTTGGTTTACTTGGAGATTCTTGATAGTCTGGACTATCACCAGTATCTTGGTCTCAACATGCTAATTGTCCTCCCAGAGAACAAGCAAAAATTATATCTCTGTAGTTTCACCTGTAGAAAATAAGACTTTTTAATTTGATCTATTGTTTGCCAGATTTTTCTTCTGAGCAAAGGTTTTGGGCAGTCACCAGGAGTAAATGGTTAAATGTGAGAAAACAACAAACAAACAATATTTATTTGAATTTTGACTGGAGGTTCATTGCTATATTTGTTTGAGCACTAATGTTTTCCTGCGAGTCTTTCCTATTACCTTTTGATGACCTACTTCTTTCCTTATTCTACATTCTGGGAGGACAACTAGCCAGCAGCTGCATCTGTGAGTGTGTGTGTGTGTGTGTGTGTGTGTGTGTGTGTGTGTGTGTGTGTGTGTGTGTGTGTGTGTGTGTGTGT
>JAUZST010010141.1:0-12576 GCA_034779995.1 Parotocinclus haroldoi | reverse complement strand
TAAACATTTAATATGTTACATCAATTATAGCACGTCCCGTCTTGTAACATAGGGCATGTTCGATTAATCGGACCAGCTGGTTATTAAGACCAAAACGATCCTGTCCCGATGTGGCCCCGTTAACCGGATTCGACTGTTCTCTAAACTGTAAATGACTTGAGAGTGTAAATAGCTTAGTGTTTAAGGTCCTGATAAAGTAGATAAAGTCCAGAGTACAAACTGACCACTGTTGGGCCCTTGAAAAATTGTATTAGTAGGAAGTCGCTCTGGATAAGGGCATCTGCTAAATGATTACATATTAATGTAAACATGATCTAAGAAATCAAAAGAAGAATCTCATTAATAAAGACTTTAAGCAACCAAAAATAGACACTTTTAGATATTCATAAACAAAGAATACTGAATTTACTGCATCACCGTTTAGTACTAATAGTCGTGATTAAGATTTATTTGGCACAGAAGCCAAAAGCTCTTGGAAAGTGAAGCCACGGTTGGTAACATCCAGGCCTCTAGATGGCGCTCTTCGTTACAGGCTCTACAGAAACGCTATAAAATGGCTAAGTAGAACATGAGCAAAGTTTGGTGCCTCAGAATGTTTGGTGTTTGCATGGATGTCATTTGTTTGGGGATTTGTTAGCTTTCTTTGGCAAACAGTAAGTACACGTTTTGTGCTTTGTTTTGTTAAATAGAGGTTGTAAGTTCATGGTAATAGTCCTGCCCACGTTTTGTGTAGTTATCTTTGTGTTTGCAGAAGCATTGATTTGGTTCCTTGTCCATGTGCTTAAAATATACCAGACTTGACAAAGCATCTAACATATGAATCTTGTTTGGATTCTCCCTTCACATTTAGTCACATAACACAGCAACTTTTTGTATTAATTAATAATCTTACAAGCTACAAAAAAAAAGAAATTCAGGCTTAAGGTTAAGCTTTGCTCAAGCTTTCAGCTTCAACCTTTTGGTCAATATTCCGGTACTTTTACCACTGAGCCACCACTGCCCTTGGTTTAAAGTATTAGTTCTGTAAAAACATCAAGGCGTTTACAGGATTTAGCAGACACGTCCTAATCCAGGGCTTTACTTAAGGCCTCAATAATGGCAGCTCATGTAGATCTCTGGTTTGAACTCTCAACCTTCTTGGTACAGTCCAGACCCATAAGTACTGGGCCATCACAGACGTCCCGCACTTCCGACAACCAAGAACTGTTCAAAAACATGCATTCTTATGGTCAAAACCCCTCCAATATTTCTATAGCGTATGTATAAAATGATCTCCCGGGCTCATGCCAACTTCTACCCAAAACGGGTCCAGCGAGCACAGACAAACCACATGAGGGAAGCTGGAGATGATCAACTCGACCTCACACTCTCATTCCTCATTGTTATTCATGAAATGCAGTACCCCTGCCACTCGGAAAACCAACCCTGACATTAGGAACAGGTGCAAAAGAGAACGGCCTGGCCTGTGAAGAAATATGAAATGGAGTCATTCATTTATCACAAGGCATGAAAGCGTGAGCCTCTCTATTATGGGAGAAGTAGATCGCCCCCAGGCGAGCGCATATGTTACACTAAACGCCCGTCAGTCAGTGTTACTGCACACTGGGAAACCTCCCCATTGTAGTTCTTCTATGATTAATTGGAGGTGTATGCAGATGCAGATTACTCACGGGATGAAGCGATAGCAGGCTCCCTGTCCCTGAAAACCTGATATCCCTAACCCCTAAAACCCAAACCATGTAACCAGAACCAGTGATATTAGCACACTGGACTGCTCTTATGTAAACACCATGACACGTTTTGAACCACTGGGCATCTGTAGACGACATAAATGGGTAAAAACAATCCAAACCATCCCTTCATCCTGTCCAAGCTTTGTATAGATTCTGTAGGGTTTGAGGTTTGTTGCTATTTTTACAAAATGCATTAGCGAATGCATTAGCGAACCTAATGGTATGGCTAATCCAGTAAAAACTCTAGAACTTAAAAAAAGATTTCCCTGAAGTCCCCTTGCCAGAGGAAAAGTTGCTTCCACTGAGAGTTAAAACCAAAACACCTAATGATATTCAGGTACCAAATGTAATTAACATCATGGCCAACGAAGTGTTAAAACCACATGTTTAAAATGTAAGGGAGCAAATTATGATCCACCTCTGTCTTTCTGTGCAGTGCTGTGCAAAAGTTTTAGGCCGTTTCGAGTCGTCGCCTAATGACCATTTGTAACGCGTTATCGAACGACTGTAATTGGAATTTGAAAAAGTGGCTTCATGGTTCCTGCCCTTCCAGACTTTCAGACCTTTCTTGATCAAGCTTCTTCAGACTTTTAAAGGGTTACCATGGCATCCTGACGAAGCTCTCAGATGTTGCTATTGCTTAAGTGTGAATGGAGGTCACATGAATTACTCACCGCTGTTTTGCCCTGATTCTTTCAATGTTTTTAATATTGCATACGATCGTCCTATATTTTCTGTTTCTCTAATAAAGGGACTGGCACATAATCGTGGCCTAATCAAAGCCTCATTCATTCACTAAGCGGTTAGCTGAATATTGATTCGATATAAAAATTACTGCCGTGGAATTTGCTTAGTCATGCCATTATCAAACCTGTATCCAGCCAAGAAAGTCTCTCGGCCAGAATTTGATGCTGACCAAGAAGATGGCAGGCATAAAGTATGATAGCTTTATATTTAGCCATTAATTAAGCCAAAAGCTGTACCAATAAAGCAGGTATTTAAAAACAGTCAGTCACAGTCTTTCCTTCCCCACACCTGGATATTATTTTCCTTTTACTGGACCGCTTTGCTCCTCCTCGGCCCCCTTGTACCAGATCCTTCTCGCTCTCTAGCAGGCCTTAGACCTTAAACCTTAAACCAAGAGCTACTTTTAGAGTATTGTAATGGAGTAATATGAAGGGCTACTTATTTAATACAAACTTTCTGTATAACAAAGTTTTCTCTCTTCAAACTTTAATAATAATAACCATAATCGATATTTGTGAAAAGAACAAGAATTTAGCATGACAGAAAACATATATTTAAACATATATTTAATCTGTCAGCATTGAAAAAGGTCAGTTATTACATCTCTGACACTTTTGTAAATATGTTTATTCATTTATTACCCAATTATCACTTCAAATTCCATTATCATCACCAGCCTATCCATCAAAGAATGATACCAACACTGACCAGATCTGCCATCACTGCTAATATAAATAGTCAAAGTCAAATACATTTCTATAGCACCTTTTATAACGGAGCATTGTCCCAAACTGAGCGAGCCTGTGGAGAGGAAAAACTCCCTAAATGCAGAAGGAAGAAATGTTGGGAGGACCAAGACTCACAAAGGGAACCATCCTTCATGGTTGGCCTAGATGTTACCTGAAATAGTTGAGCTGTATTAATAGTAAACTTCTCTAGATGAACTGAAGATGTACTGGAATGCCTACTGTGAGCCATTTTGTTTCAAAATGAGTGCCTGTTGGTGCACCACCACCTCACAGCCATGTTCCAAAGTCTTGTGGAAAGTTAAATCAGAGGGACATGGTCCTGTCTCTCTCATGTTTAGGTGGCCACCAACTTTTGGCTCTAAAATCTCGGAACGCCCCTCTAATGACGAAGAGCCTAACTGAAGCAGTCCTGCTCCAAAACGGCACCACGATGTGTCGTTTTCTTAAGAGCTCTTCAGCTTCCTGTGTCCTCACTCTGACTCTTGGATTAGCATTGTGGCTGCGTGTTGTTCCCGCGAGGATTCTCCTGAGGGACGCAGCAAGCTGTGTTCCTGCTGCCACAGAGCACTACTGTAAAGAGCTGAAGCTAGGCTTTGAAATGCCATAGCTGACAGGCGGCCATTGAAGACCATGTGCTGCTCTGAGGAGAAGACTTTGAGGAGAAAAATGGAGCAGCTGGACTTGGATCCCTCACATCCTGATACTCTGTAGTGCATGATCAGAGCAGACAAACCAGACCTGCTGATGGGGAGCGTTAACACTGATATTCAGTAATATCGGCCAAAAATAAAAAAGCTCTTCTGAATCCGGTGCGATATTTCTGGTTTCAATTTGAAACTGGTTTCGATACTTTGCACGTAGTGTTTTACTTTAGACAATAATACAGTGGAACCTTGGAATTCGAAAACACCTTGTGAACTCGACTAATTCCGATATTGTGTGGTCTGTTCTGAATAATATTTTATTTTATGAAAAGAGTTTTCAAGCATCAGTACGACCGATGACCCCTATCCAGGGTGAGTTTGGAATGAACTGAATTCTGCACACGAACAAATCTGAATCTAAACAGCCTTGAAAGCCAATACGTTTAAATTCTGAGATTCCACTTCATTAATATGAAAACTTTTAGTACTGTAACTGTGCAAGGGTTTGCTCGTCCTAGTTTGGTGCCATTCAGACATGAATCAGATGCATTTAAGAGATTTTTGTACCCGATTAGAATTCTTAAGCCCGTTAAAGCGTAGGTCACCGTTTACACTTAATGTTACACTCAATACATTTACACGCACTTAATATATCTAACTGCAGCAGATCAGATTTTCTCAGTAGTCCAATCATCAAGTGTTCGGATTTCTACTTTGCAACCCGCCAATACTCTCACAAATGTGTGATGTCAACTTTTTTTAACAACAGTATTTTTAATATTAAAGAAACAAAGTCTGTTTTACAGAGTTTGAGTCTCCGGAAAGCATGTATTCATGATGCATTTAATCGATAATCCCACATAACAAAAAAAAAAATGCCACAGTCAATAAAAAAAGAGCTTTAGAAGAGACGGACCTGGCAACCATGTCGGTTACGCTTACATGAATAAAATCCAGCTCTGTTTATCGGACTACACTGTATACACGACCACTTAAATAATAAAAGAACTGCAGAAATCCGACTATTTAGTTCATGTAAACGGACATTTTGCTAAGTACGAGGACAGCACTCTACCCACTAGGAGGAAGAGATGCAGAAAATAGAAGGACAGGAGAGATAAGCCAAATAAAATATAGGCAAAGCAAAGCTAAGCCTTGGGAGGAGTTCAGGTATTTCACTGGCGGGTGAGTGCGCTCAGAGAAATAAGGAGATTAGTTCCTCTTTACATAGACTATTTTTAAACCCTCCTCTCCCTTTAAACAAGCAGCATACCTGAGCTCTGATAACTGTTTATTCTACTGGAATAACCTAATCTCTGTTGAACAGTTTAGCAAAACTCCAGTCATTAGTAATCTGATCATTACCTCAGCCAGAAATTGTCCAGCCTCACCTTTCAGTGATTAAGGCTCCCACGTTAATGATCAGCCGTATTATATGCCGTGGCACCGTGCCCGTTTCTAACTGCAGGGGTATCACTGTACTGATAGCAAAATGATGAAATGAATAATGGAACTGTGCTCATGCACTCTACTTGTATCAGTGACCGGTGCATAACTCGAGTGTAGTAAATATTTAATACAGAGTTTCTGAGGTTGTTGTAAAATTCATGCTTGTGGAGCAGGGAGAGCAGTGAACCAGCAAAAGAGGTGGAAAGCAAAAAAGAGGAGGTCAGACGTGGCAAAGGCACGGTTAGCCTAAGACTGGACCGACACCAGGGAGCGGGGGGGGTTTGGTGTTGTGCTGGTTAATAAAGAGGCTGAGAACGAAGAGAGATGAAGACGTTGGTTTATTCACCCGTTTTGGACTGACGTTTACTCGTCTTTCTCACATCCACCACCTCGATCATCCCGAGCTTTCATTTTTGAACGATCTTTCAAACTTATCAGTTTTTGGCTCCGTACTTGAGCTAATCTGTAGACACACATTTATTTAAATGTATTTATTAACAGCTTTGGCAGAGGTGGCAAAGGATTTGAACCCGGGACCATCAGGTCCAGAGTCCAGTACCTTAACCGCTAGCCTACCGCAGTCCCAAAGTCTTACAGTCCAAGCAATGGTGGGTTAAGGGCCTTGCTCGGGGACCCATCTGGGGTAGCTTGACAGAGGCGGGATTTGAACCCGGGACCTTCTGGTCCATAGTCCAGTACCTTAACCGGTATGGCCAGCCCAGACCACCACAGTCCCATGGGATGAACAACACCACTTTGAGTTCTTCCAAAAACAATTCCTTGCCAAGCTAATTTATCAGCAGGTCAATAGTCGGCACCGTGCCGATGTTATTGACTTTTATTATAGTACATTTATTAAATATCTGTAATAGAGATGGAAATGAAGCTTCTGAAACGGATACATCCAGGTGTCTATTCGTGACTAATGCCGTTTAGTTTGCATCAGCGCAGAGCAGGAGTTCGTGCTGTAGCCTCAACCCCCAAGACTTGAGTTCTAGTTTTGGCCCAAACACTGCCTAAATTGAGTTTGTATGTTCTCCCTGTATCTGCTAGGGCTTCTATTAAGTACTCTGGTTTCGTTCTATGTTTCAAAGACGCGAGCTGAAGTGCAGTGGTTGACCGATTATTATTATTATTTTTTCTTTTTTTTTGCCAACTGATAACACTACGTGGGTTTAATCGGCAGCAAGGGCGAAAAGGCGAAAAGAAAGAAAGAAAGAAAGAAAAAGTGGAAGGGAAGCAGGGAAAAGAGATTAGATTGATCGGAGCCGTTTTGGAGTGAAAGCAGAAACAGGTCTTTACCGCTGACATTGAATGGTGATGGCTTCTACACCAGGTTACGATTAGCCCAAGATTGACACTGGATAGTGTTCAAGCCTGGATGTTATCAAACTCAAAATACAGCAGTGATATGGTCAAACTTCCAATTTCCACCGTCCAACTGACCCACTTTTATTCAGAGCAAATTCCAGTTAAGGTAAGCAGTTATAGGTTAGGGGCTTTGCTCGAGCTGGAATTTGAACGTTCAACCGTATGATCAGATATTCCAACGCCTTAACCACTGATAATGCAGATAAATGCAGCCGGCATGGCAGACAGGGATGCCACATATGAAGTGGAAACAAGGACTAATGAGATACTTGGCTGCTTCAGCTGCATTGTTTGTAAACAATTGTATAACATCCACGTGTTGTTTACAAAAAAAATTGGGAGATATTTCATTAAGAGACATGTCACTTTGAAATATCCCCTAATTTTGAGTCTATTTAGACTGGGTTTCCATGGCTGAAAAGCTCCAGACCAAGCCAAAGAGATTTGGATGCTTCACTGTCTGATAGTCTGATAAATGTGGGTTTGGTACATGCCAGGAAGCACAGCGCCATCTGCATATTAGCAATGACAGCATGGGTTTGGTTTTGATCGTTTTGGGCCTCAACCCTTAGTCATTGGGACGGTGAGGTTTCATTCCAAGTCATGATAATCGTTTTAGGAAGTGCTTTTCAGACCCTGTGGATGTTGGGACTGAAGAACCAGTCTGTACTAAACTCTGATCTGAAGTCCTCTGGGGTCTCCTGGAATGCATGTCAGCAATGCTCCTATGGGTGAGGGGAAGCATCTCTGTGGACTCGTGTTCCGAATTCTAGTGGAAAAACGTTTTAGATGAGATATTTAACAAGAACCAGGTCACTGATCTACAACTAGGACTTATGGAGATAAGTCCTAGTTGTAGATCAGTTTATGGTGATAACAGACTGTGGAGTTTGGAATTTGAGGACTGAAGATGGTAGTCCATGTTTTGGATACTAGTGACGCAGTGATAAAACCATTGAACGTTTACGTTTATGTCATTTAGCAGACGACCTTATCCAGACTTGCAATTCATACAGTCATGCACTTGTGGGTTAAGGGCCTTGCTCAGGGACCCAACTGTGGCAGAAGTGGGACACGATCCCTGGACCTTCTGATCCATAGTCCGGTACCTTAACCCCTAGGCCACCACAGTCATCGAAGCATGCTTAATGGTTTTTAGGCTCTGCCCTCTGTGGATATGTGGACCGTTGTTTGGTTTGCTAGCGGTACTGGAAGTTCCCATTCTGGCCCTTTTGCCCCCATAACAGGTGGCTTGTTTAAGAAAACGTTGTGACGAGTGGCTGTAGAAACACACCACAGCATCACAAGGTTCATACCCAAACAAAGAGCCCCCCGCTAGCTCAGTGATGATCTCAGGATCCAAGCGCAATGTGTGCGAACACAGAGAACGAGCAGTTTGTTTAGCTGATTGGCTGCGCGAGGGGTTTCCTCTCGGCGCGTTTACTTTTCTCTTCACACATAGCAATTGCCTTGCATTCAGTTCAGTCAGCAGGCCCCGTTAGGATCAGGACAGGGAATGTTTGCACGCATTAGCATTGTGGGAGAACGCTGTGTTTGGACATCCTGATCCACAAAACCTAGCACCACACACAAAACAATGGCATTTCTACACGACAAACAAACGATCTGTTGGATAGAAATTAGTGGGCGTTAGTCTATTAGTTTGTGTTAGTCCACACTGCGTCATTGTGACCCCAGTGCACAGCACACAACACACCTTCCTTCCCTCAGACTAAAGCAGTCTGGGCAGGGCTTTGGAGGAAGGGCCGTCCTTATAAAGAGACATAATTGTGTGGTTATAATCCGAATTGACGTGCAGTGAGAAAACATGGCAACGTCTTTTTGAAGTGACAAAAGTACTGCATGTGCTATTTAGCTTGGAGAGTAACTTCTAGCTTTTGTAGAGCAAACAAAAATTTTTTAGATTAGATTTTCCGTTCGCACTCTTGCCTCTTTTAAGCAACCTTAATTATCTAGTTTCTGCTAAACCACACATTTATACTAGCCTTCGTCTTCGTCTCGCCTTCATTTCAAAATGAATATGAAGATATTCAAGAGCAGAAATGCAAAAGTTGTTTGATTACACAAACGTGATGCAAACTCCTTTATTGTGACTGAGAACTAAGTGATAAATTCATAGGGGTAAACATGTTATGTTAAATTGGACCAGAGTGCCCCCATATTGACTGTCCAGGGTGATATATGGTCACCCAAGAGGGTCAAACCACACTGCCAGCGATGGGGCATGGACAGGATCAGATAACCCAGCAGTTCTTGTGGATCCTTTTCATATTTATTTCGAAAAATCCCCTCCTTTTTACTTTTAAACAGCTCTTTTTGGGTGGCATGATTATAAAAAATGCTAAAAATTGCCTGCTTGCAAATAATACAACTCATAAATTGCTCGACATACCAAAAAAAATACTCTCGCTTGTACAGAGCAGCAGCTTTAGCTGGCGATGAGTATTGGCACTCTTTTTAGGGATTTAAAAAAACAAAAAGTAAATAAAGGTCTGATAGCTGTAAAATGTATAAGCTGAGCATTCTAAAGTAATAAATTAGTGACAGGTGTAGTAAGCAGATCTTGTTTTATTCAGACGCGACGGTGCATTATGACATCGTGAACTTTAGCGCTGTTTAGTATAATCAGCTTTGTGCAGGGTTAGAAAACGCTCGCCCCGACGAGCCCGAACTCAATCAGCTAACAGCTAAATTACGGACGGTTAGCGCTCTCGCGGCAGATGCCACACGGTGAGGACGTGGGCCATTTCCATTAGCGTTCAATGCTTAGAAAATGAGATGAGGGGTTCAGTAAAGGGGTTACGAACATTAACGAGGATCGCGGAGTGTAATTTGGCCGTGTTGTAGCAGTTTAGTTTCAGAAAGCCAGTGTAGCGTATAAACATTACAATATTTCACGAACACGAACAAGAATCCGTTTTCGCTTTCTTTTATATATATATATATATATATATTTCTTGCTTTTGACTTTTAGCCCCGATTTGACGAAGGGGCAGGATCTAGGCCCATCATTGGCTGCTGGAGTTAAGCCCTCAGCGAAAGAACGCCAGTCTTTCCCTGACTGGAAAATGGTCGGTGATAAACAGAGGGAAGCTGTGTGTTTCTGTTTTCTCATATCAGCTAGTTTGAACGTTTATGCCTTTTTATAATGAGGTTTAGAGTCAGACTGCTAAACTGCTCAACTTTTTGAAGCGAAAGTGAGACTGAGAGAAGCGCAATGGAGAGAAGGCGCAAGGAAAACGAAAACAGATAGAGTGTTAAACTCAAAATAGACGATTACAAACAGAAATATTCTGTTTACAAACCGTTTTTTATTAGAAAATGTTAATTTTTTTGGTTACGGGTTTTTTGGTTCTCAAAACTTTACCTATTTTGACGTCATGGTTACTTTAAAATCTTGATCGCTCTAAGCTATTAAACTATTGTTTTTTTTTACCTTGCGCACAGAGCTTCTTAACTTGCTGAACTGCTGGCCGATTTCCTGTCGTGTTGGGGTGACGTCGACACCAAAGTCTTGTAATGAAGGTTAATTTCAGGCAGTGAGATTTAAAATGATTTGTAGCGATGACCAAAAGAACGCGAACGCCAGCACTGGTGTGACCTGAAGCAAAAGGTGAGAGGAACGTTACGTATGGTGCAACCTTCATCGAATTCCTCACATTCTCCTGCAGGCCTCAAGGACATGTTTATCTCTTCCTCAGCGCTAAATTAGAGGGTGGAGATGACGAGGTGAGGGGGACGAGTGGAGGAAGGAGGAGTTCAGGTGTTCAGAACAGCTGGCAGAGGAAAAACACACGGGCGGAGGCTGGAGATTGGTATCTCCTGAGACGTGCAGGCTCGTGATGAAAGGTTTCTGAGCGGTGGTCGAGTCCCTTTCGGTGGGTTTTACACGTCTGACTGACAACGCGGGAGAGAAGAACACAGTTGCAGTCAGTTAGCTGACACTACTGTAGCAAACACCAACACCAACACGGCCCGAGAACATCGCACATCGTTTCCATGCCAGAAAAATAGAGGGAAAAAATGAAGATGGACTTGTGGACATTTGGACTTGTGTGCGTGGGGGAAATTCATATATGTACGTCAGGGCGCTCTTCAGAATACGGTTTGGGAAGCACAGTGCTAAAGTTTTCCTTTTGAATCGTGCCGAGTCGCTTCCGTTTAGCCATAGCTCTAGTTAGCATAAGTCTAGTCTAAATATGTAGTCAAAAATATATGGACACACACATTAAGTCCCCGGTTATCTGCGCTCCACTAGATTTGGACTGTTGTGAGAGGATTTCCAAAAGTGTGCAGACACCAAACTGTATGCTCAATGATCATTTTGTATGGATTCTGTTTTGGCTGTTCGGTCAAGCTTTTATTGTCAGGATCTTTCGGTGAAAGGGGCCCATGTCATCTCCAGGTATCTTTTAGCAGGTATCTCATGTCGTCAAATCCCCAAAAGACATTTGTCTGGACAGATGTGTGCAAACGCTGCAGCTGTAGATGTTTATTCAATGCCAAGGATTTGGCTGTACAGCAAACCAGCAGATCGAGTTACTGTACTGTCCTAGTTACTGTGGATAAACAATCAGCTAAAGTTCTTGGTTTTTCGTAGTGAGAGGACAATGGATTCTACACTAATAAGTCGATTGTATTTGACAGGAAAGTGGCTTTAATTAAACTTTCGAAGTGCTGAGTTGAGTGAAGCGTAAATTTGCTTGACTGGGGAAATACACCGAGGCGAATAATATTCGCAAACAAACACCGTTTTGTCTTCACCTGGCGTTCAGTGGCTGTACTACATGGGTGTTACTCCAGCCTGAAATTTCCAGTTACTGTACTTTTGTGCGTGATACAGTAGCATCTGTTACGCAGCTGTAGGATCAGGCCACAAGGAGCTCCGTCTCAAGCGTAGACTGTCAAATGTGTGTCGTTTTGTCTCCACCTGGTGTTGGCTGCTGGAAGTACTAGTGATGGTTGAGTTTGGCTTTATAAGTAGTTTGTGTAAGGGATCCAGCTTAGATAAGAAATCCATAAGAAAGTTCTCCTGTGTTGTTGTACATCATTTGCATAAAGGGGTCAGTGTTCGTTTATGTCATTGTGCCTTTAAAGTCTATTATTATGTTAATGGTGTAATTTATCTTATGAAGAGCTTAATGAATGTTATGTAAAAGGACAATATCTTTAGAAGTTTTTAACTTATGTAAAAACTGTTCATCTTATGTTAACACTAATGTTAAGACTTAAGATTTTTAGCTTTTTTTTCCTGAGTCTGCAACTTCATAAACAGTGCAGTGATTGCTGGTGCTGGTTTGTATTCTGACCATGAGAGGGCGCTGTTGCATAATGATTTGGACCAGAAGATGGCAGATGCAGCACTTCTGTATTCTTCCTCTATGATTATTGTAATGATTTGCGATGTAATGATTTGTGATTGTTTCATCAGCGGCCTCAAGTTTTTCTACCAATCACATTTGACCTTAAAAGCAAGCGATCTGTGCTCGGTTGTAAATTGGAGCGATCTGTTTGGTCAAAAAAATTGAGCGATCTCATTGGTCGTAGGGAAAGCTGTAGGATCTGGCCACATGGAGCTGTGATTGGTCGAAAAATTCGAGCGTTCTGATTAGTCGATAAAATCAAGCGTTCTGATTGGTCGATAAAATCGAGCGTTCTGATTGGTCGAAAAATTCGAGCGATCTGATTGGTCGAAAATTTCGAGAGTTCTGATTGGTCGATAAAATCGAGCGTTCTGATTGGTCGATAAAATCGAGCGTTCTGATTGGTCGAAAATTTCGAGCGTTCTGATTGGTCGAAAAATTCGAGCGTTCTGATTGGTCGAAAATTTCGAGCGATCTGATTGGTCGAAAAATTCGAGCG
>JAUZST010010140.1:0-12576 GCA_034779995.1 Parotocinclus haroldoi | reverse complement strand
ACATGCACACACATGCACACAGTTCAAAAAGTTAATAATAATAATAATAATAATAATAATAATAATCTGTTTCTAGGCTGGCCCAAAGTGATTTACCATTTTAATATCAACTGGCAACATATAATAACGTGCATCACTGTAAATGAATAGGAGGATAATATTCCATAGTGATATTAATGACTTTATTCACTTTGTGCCAGACTCAAAACAGGGTTTTTTATTTATTATTATTATTATTATTATTATTAATTCGTTTAAAGTCACCAAGGAGCAATGTACAATAACCTATACTAATTGCAATGAAACACAGCTGAAATAAACTGAAGACTTTTTAAAAAATAATTACACAATTTATTGCCTCGGTCTCATACTTTACAGTCACAGTGCTGAGTTTAACATAGCACGTTTGAATTCCATCGACCTTATGACTGTTAATCTACAAAACCCGCATCTGCACATAAAATAGAGAATCGTGAACGCACCCTTTCAGTTACAGCAGTTCGCTGATTCAGGATGATGAATAAGTGATAAGTGACCATGAATAACTTCAGCCAGCAAAAAAGAGACTGTGAATAAAGAGCCATACGAATCGGAGGCTGCGAATAAGTAGAAATTAGAATAATAACTTCAGCCTCGCCTAGATTCGTGCAAAAAAAGAAAAAAGAAAAAACAACTCACAACAATAAGCTACTGTATAGAGAACTGAGACATCACGTGACCTAACAGTAAACTCTAGCTAGCATACTGGACAGACTGAGAGGTGGAGAGTTAAATACAATACACGTTTTCTTACCATGATATGGAGAAACTCCACGATTAACGAAATTAAGAAACTCCTTGGCAGCATTCTGCATCGCTTCCTTCGTGGTTTTCATGATAAAAGCCTGGGGAAAGTACACAAAACCGCTCAGGTTTGAAGTAAATCCTAAGAGGATCCCGTTCCGTTTGGCAGGATTATTCTTCAGCGGCTCACCTGCATCCAGATCAACCCAAGCCTCCAACAGACCTTCAACCTGAGCAGATAGGAACCAGAAAGACTTTAATACAGGGGCATAGGCTACAACAGGGCTTCTCTGGATCCCCGGTTAAATGTCTGCCATCTGCTGTTAGGAGGTATCATAACCACACTTCACATTGACGTGAAGCCACGAAGACCTGAGCATGAACCAGCACAATAAATACGCGAGGAGATCATCTGGACTTGTAAAAGTCAGTCGTTGCGTCCAGCTGTGGTAAATTATACGTAAGCTGTTTAAATCATACACTTTAAACTGGTGCCAAAATGTATTGTGAGAATTTATAGTATTTATAGTAATTTATAGTATAACATTCATTCATAGTCCCCAGGACAATAGCAAAATGTTTGTCACGTTTGGACATCGTATAAAATAACTCACTTTCCCCTTATTAAATGTTCATTGAAGTAGAAAAGTACAAATAAATATTTTTTCTCAGAAAATCAGCAAGATATTTACAGTTTCATTTAGTAGACTCCCTTATCCAGAGTCACTTACATCCGATACAGTCTTCAAATCCAGTTGTGGCTTAAGGGTCTTCAAATGCCCGATGTGGTAGCTGGGCAGAGGTGGGATTTGAACCTTGGATCTTCTGGCCTTTGTTACAACACTCTACCAATATGTCTGTCAAATTTGTTCAAATATTTTGTCATTCATATCCTCTAAGCCAAATCAGGCTTGTGGGACCGAGGACTATTCGGAGGCACAGGACACATAAACAAACTCACTAACTCAATGGTAATTAACCTAGCGCCTGTCTTTGGAACGTGGGAAGAATTTGGAGTACTTGGAGGAAGCCAACAGAAACACAAGGAGAACATGCAAACTCCAAACAGACAAAGAATGATATTGGGATATCTGAAGCTATGAGGCTACAACACTAATCATGGTGCCACCGTGCACTGTACAACAGATACCCTCTGTTTGAGTTGTTTAGATGTTTTTGATTCGTTGCAGTGTAACATAATGTGCTTGGGTGGCACAGCCCAGTAGATGTTTGTCCACAAGGAACATGGCTTTGAGTCCTGGTGGTGCCTTCTGGCTGGACACTAGCTGTGACTGAGCATGAGATAACACAAATCTAACAATACAATTTGAACATATATGGAAATACAAACACGTTATCTGGGGATTTTGTTTATCATTAGCCTCTCATGGGGTTGTGATATATTTGCCTGGTTGGCTGACCAGAAGCAACAACTGTACTATATTTAAAAACTATCAACGATTTGTACACTGTGAATGAAGTGCTCAAGCAATATGTTATATCAAAGATAGTAAGCTAATAAACCTAAATATTATGGTTTACCTAGCAGATAAAACATTTAAGCTACTTGACGATAACTGGTGGTTGTTTCACTGCAGTGGGTGGCCTAGGTGGGTAGCAGCCCTGCCTCACAGCAAGAAGGTCCCAGGTTCAGCCCCAAGATGGAGTCTTAACTGTGTGGCGTCTGTTTTTGCTCCCCATGTCTACTCAGGTTTACTCCGGTTTCTTCGGCATGCGTGTTAGGATAAATGGCGTCTCTAAAGTGTTAGGTTAATTGGTGTCTCTAATGTGTCTCTACTGTTTCCTCCTACAGTCCAAAGACATGCGTGTTAGGTTAAATTGTATCTCTAAAGTGACCCGTAGTGTGTGACTGTGTGTGGCCTATGATGGATCGGCGCCCCGTCTAGGGTTGTTCCTGCCCTTGCTGGGTGGGCACCGGCTGGCCCACGAGCCCGTGTAGATTAAGTGGAAAGGAACGGATGGATGGGTGGATGGATAGACGGACGGACGGACGTTTTACTGCTTGTTTGAGGTGAAAATCCTTTTTTCGAAAATGACGGTTAGAAACTGCTGCTGCGCACCATTAAAGTTATCAGTTGAACACTAGGTGTCGCTATGACACACCTGTCTCATCTGCTAAATCCTAGTCATGGTCGGGGGATAATCTGGTGCTTAGCCGTCGACACAGGATTCAAGTTAGGAACAATCTTAGGCAGGGTCCATCGTAGAGCACACGTTCTCACACACTAATGGCACTTTAGTCCCACCAATTAACCTAACACACGTCTTTGGATTGGGGGAGGCACCGCAGGCTCCATAATTTAATGCCTGGTTTTAAAGACCACTGAGTTTATAGACGTACTTTTGGCAGAAAATGTTTTTTTTTTCTCAGTACAGTCTAACAAAAGACCTTAACAGCACCTTCATTAGTCAAGTTTTAATTAACAAAGCAATGTGCTGTAAATTACTTGTTCAAAATAATTATAGCTAGAGGTGAGCTATTGATCATGAAAGAAACATTTCTGAAGCCTTTGTTCATAAAACGTCTTGATGTGTGCCAAATAAAGCTCCTTAAATGTGTTCTGGGCTTTATTTATATAATTAAAAATACTCAAATTCATAAGAAAATACCAACAGTAATACAAAAGATTTGTCAGTGGGATAAGGAAATAGTGTACATGCGACCACATGTAGTTGTGTTTGAATGGTCACTTTTCACTCCCATAGTCAGTGTAACACTGCTGGGAAAAAAAGGTACTCCCACTCGCAACAGCTTACTTATAAACTCACACTTGCATAATAGGATGTGAATGTCTGTGTTGGTATCCTCCTCTCTGGCTGCATTAGAGGTTTTGGAAACATGAGCTGTGCACACAAACCCCTCTCCATGCACGTACACACATACAGTACACACAGTTTGTCTTTTTTATCATAGTAACTGGGAAACATTAGTAGCTGAGCTTGACACAGGGCAAATCCCAGATATCTAAGTGTTGTACTGCTGAGCCATTCCAGTTTCTATCCCACCATTGGCATGCGTAAGCCTAAGTTGAATTTTGTGTTGGCAAGAGCTCTCACCATTTTTCAGGTCTGGGGGCAGAGATAGACTAGGAGGGTTTTGTGTGTGACAATCCAAGAAGGGTCTGGTGCAGTGTAAGACCCAATGGGTCTGTTTCTGGGGAGATTGATAGTCCCAGGCATGAAAGACCAGTGGGGTTTGTGTTCTGACGTTTTTGCCTTACTAGAGGTTCTTAAGTTACAGGGACTACTTGAGTTTTGGGGGCTTGGTCTGTGAAATGTGACACAGACCACTTAGAATCAAGCTATTAATATGTGATGCTGTGTGCTTTGCGGGCCCTTGGTCATTCTGTTGGCCCCAGAATGGTCTCAAGTGGTGTTCCGGGTCACAGATAGGTTCCCCACCATCAGGATGGCATGGAGCACTCCTCTCCAAGTTTTACATGTGTATGTATCCTGGCTTTTGCATTACCAGGGAGGTTCAAGTCTTATTTTGGTAATAAAAACGAGCTGGGGCTGGCATGTGACCCCCATTACAATGGAATGTCTATTGTAATACCGCCATGAAATCATGATAGGAAAACACTGTGTCACTGGATCCTCCCTTTCCAGGACTGATATTAGTTCTGGTCAATTGCAAGTAGAGCTGTGTTTCCATTAAGCAGAATGGGGTAGCCTAGCGGTTAAGGTACTGGACTCTGGACCAGAAGGTCCAGGGTTCAAATCCCACCTGTGCCAAGCTGCCACAGTTGGGTCCTTGAGAAAGACCCTTAACCCACAATTGCTTAAAATGTAAGACTGTATTAATTGTAAATCGCTCTGGATAAGAGCGTCTGCTAAATGCTGGAAATGTAATGTAATGTAAATATCAACTTATCTGGATATCCCACACAAGGGCTGGCAGTGCTTTCAAATCCCAAAACAGGATACACCAAAAACTGGTCCACCACAAGCATGTTAGGTGCTACGAGGATTGCCATGAATTGTGTAATGTGGATACCAAACAGCCACTGGTGAAACGGGTGGCACAACGTTGAAGAGCTACATCATCATGCCAGAAACCTGCAGTTTGCACCTACCTAAAGGTCAGTTGCAACTCTTTCAAGGTTCAAACCACGCTGGTTTGAACGGGGAGTCAAACAGGCCATCTATGTGAAAAGAGAACACCCAAGTGTGCCAATAGCCCACTCGACCATCATAATTCATTTCCATGGCCATTTCTATATGAAACTGATCACCGTTCCCATTGCTGTTCAATGGTGCCTTAATTTGTAATTATACAAATGCAATGTATATCGGATTAAGGAAGTTTCCAAGTAGCTGTGACTAAATAAGTCACTTTGATGAATGATTAAACATTTCTCCTATTAAACCCGATGTCCAGATGACAACGTCCTGGGAGACACAAGCTCATGTTACATCTTAGCGGAAGTATATGACACTTGGCTTCCATAAAACCAACTGTAAACAACATATCCACAAGACATTTTAAAAATACAATTTCCCAGAAACAGTTTGGCATAATTTGGTTCTTGGTGTGCAAACTTTTGGATGGACTTTAGCTGGACAGCTTTAGCAACATAATATCCATACTAATAGTATGAGCACATTGTAAGCATTTACCAGAAGCTTGTATTTTTACAAAAACAAATAACATTGGTGTAGTGGTTAGCACTGCCACCTCACAGCTCAGAGATTACCGAATCGTTGCGAGTGAGTGAATGTATGTGACCTATGAAGGATCGTTGCCCTGTCTGGGGTTGTTTCTGCCTTGCACCCTGTGTCACTGCTTAGGCCCCGGCTCTCCTGTGACCCTGACTAAGATACGAAGATATGAAAATGAATAAATGAATGAAATAACATCTACAAATAATTTTGGCAACAGGATAGCAAGCTTAGACTGACCTTCTCCGTCATAGTCGCACTACCATCAAATATAAACAAAAATCTAAGAGACAACATATTTTGATCTCCCCATGGTCTTCAGAATCTCCAAATGTTACAGCTTCCTATTGAACATGTGACTTGTGGTTTGTTCTATAATTTCTACAAGTGGGAATGTGTTAGAGTAACAGGATTGAGCGGAAACCTGGAGACATGACATGATAAAATGTGCATTTCAAAGTAAAACTAATGAAAAAAATATATAAGACAAATGTCTAGAAGACATAAATTAGATATGGAGTGACGTAATGCAAAAAAGGATTTTGTAAAGTTTAATGTCTGAGAGCAGGAATATATGTTATTTTACAATTAATTATATTTATTACTTACACACAATGTCCTTATGATGGAAATGGCACATAATTGTTTAAAACAGCTCAGCAGCAAAAAGGATTTAGATGTGGAATCAGGTGTCTACGAACCATGTTTATCATGTTTGTTTGACGTGTTTATCCTAGACATTTGTTTAAAACTTTGAGAAAACATTTTTAGTTCTCCAGTAGACCTCATCTTACTGTATGAGCTCACCACCAGAGATTTGCTCTACCTTATATAGAGGTGAGGTAAGAGTGAAAGCAGGGGGAGGTGGAAGAAAGACGTTGTGTTTAAATCCTCTGTCGCTTATAATCATTCCCTTCCTGAAGACTTCCAGACAAGCCTTTGTAAGGAGGGAATTCCAAAGTACTTTCTCTTAAAGTTTATTAATAGTGTAAGCAATGCATTTCTACATTCAACCTTATTGAATCATATGGACTGGATCTGTCAGTGCCGTTAAATTCAGGTTAAGCTTGCTGTCAGTGGAAAGGCTAAAACTATCCTGCTCTATCCATGAACCCCCAACCAACATCTCTGATCTCCTACTAGCATCGTACTTGATCGCTGGACGTGTAGACACCTTTGCTTTCTCTCTCAAGTGAAGTCATCACCCAGAGATTCATTAAAGCCAAGTGACATCATGAGCAATGTATTGTGTTTATATAAATGTGAACCGAGAAACGCTGGTCTTACTGTTCTGGACACAGCATTCATCTTCTCCATCTCATGCCTTTCCTTTTTAAGGCAGGTTGACCAGACCTTACCATCAGCCCGGAGTGATTTGCTCGGTATCTCTTTCGTACAAATCAAGGATAATACACGAATGAATCCATAGTCTTGAACTCAGAGCATGAAAATAACACAAGCAGTACTGTTGCTCTTTAGTTACGCAGCTAACAAACTGTTTTTTTTGCAGGGGAAATCACCTTCAGTAGCGGTGGATGGGATCCTTTTAAGGCCATAAGCAATTAAGGCAGAGGAATGTATTGATACAAGAGATGAGGTACTACATCTAAATAATAGGCCCGTTGCCGAGATCACTGAAAGTCATTTTTTCTAGATTACTTACTATATTTGCTCTGCTTTAATTCTGACTATAGCACATTTCTTGGCATGTGTGCATATGGCGGATGCTTATCCAAAATGATTTACATTTTAAGGGAGTTGCTTACGGATTCAAGCTTCAGTTTCAATAAAACAACATTTTACAGTACAGTACAGTACAATAATGTGCAAATGTATTAGGCCACCATTGAGTTTGTTGTTCAATCTTGGATTCGTCACTCTGTAATGCTCTTCTCCGCTGATCTTTATTACGATCTTTGCGAGTTTTAGTTTTCTTAGCCTTTTCACCTATATACATTTTAAACAAGTGGTTCCTTGGCTGCTAATCTTGCACAAAAAGGCCCTTTTTGATCAAGCTTCTTTGTCTTGTAGGAGGGACAATTTGGCTTGAAGATACCAAATGCAGGTATAAGTAAGGAGTGTAAGGAAAGGACACAATACATGCTTGCCTAGAGAGGCTGTTTTCCAATCTATTTTATACTGCACACACATTCCCTGTATTTTCTGGTTGTATTATAATAAAGAGAATGAAAAACAACGATATATGGTCATTATGGCCATTGGACCATTGCTAAAATACTTGGGCACCCTGTCATTAAGTGTCAGCTGAAGTACTTCTATAGTATTTTTTTTTTGGTGGTTAAGGCACTGGACTCTGGACCAGACGGTCCAGGGTTCAAACCCCACCTCTGCCAAGATACCACAGTTGGGTCCCTGGGCAAGGCCCTTAACCCACCATTGCTTGGATTGTAAGACTGTATTAATTGTAAGTTCCTCTGGATAAGGGCGTCTGCTAAATAACGTAAATGTAAAATCATATACAGATGATAAGGGCCAAGGGCCAGCTGGAGAGAGAGAGAAGAGAAGTAGGGAGGACCAGTGAAGAAGAGATTAAGGCTCATATAGTGTTATTATTTCAAATAATGTCAAATAACTATGAAAATAAAAGTACTGAGGTACCCTTAGATCTACAACACATAGCAGATACTTTTGTCCGAAGCAGCTTACAATAGAAACAAACTCCAAATCCATTTAATTGTGGCTTAAGCACCTTGCTCAAGTGTCTAAAACTGGCAGCTTTTTGAAGAAGTAATTGAGAAGATAAAGGTTGGAGACGTAATACCGTGACGGAGTGCTAGAGGTTAAAGAATAAGTTTAGAGAATGGGAGGGGATGGAATGACCCAGAGCCTATGGAGAGGGGGTGGGGGGTGAGGGGTACTCGACTTCTACAAATAGACACCGCTGTGCTTGTCCTCTCCTCATTCCTGCCCCTCTCCTCTTGTGTGAATGTGTGCGTGAGACCGATCCAAAATGAGCCGAGCCTCTTACACTTCCGCCCAGTCCTCCTCTTACCGGCGCAATTTTGGTGGCCCTGGCTTCACCATGGCGCCCATCAGCCGTTCCTCACAATTTGGCCGTGGTTCTGGGGGCTCTCACTCCTCCTCACGGGTCTACGAGGTCACCAAGACATCGTCATCGTCACCAGGCTACACCAGCTACCGAACCTCCTCCCACGGCCTCCCTCCTCTGTCAACAGGCATTAGCCGATCCTATGCGGCTGGCCTGGGTGAGACGCTGGACTTCAGCCTGGCTGATGCCCTCAACCAGGAGTTCCTGCAGACACGCACTAACGAGAAAGCCGAGCTTCAGCACCTCAACGACCGGTTCGCCAGCTACATCGAAAAGGTCCGTTTTCTGGAGCAGCAGAACCAGGCGCTGACGGTGGAGATCGAGCGACTCCGTGGCCGCGAACCCACACGCATCGCAGATCTCTATGAAGAGGAGATGAGGGAGCTGAGGCGCCAAATCGAGGTCTTGACCAATCAGAGGTCCAGAGTCGAGGTGGAGCGCGATAACCTGGATGATGATCTGCAGAAGCTTAAATACAGGTAAAGGGGGAATGGGGGGAAAGAGTAGGACATGGCTTAAGCTGTTTACAGGGTTATAGGGGGTGATGTTGATGTCTCAAAGCTTCAGTCACAGGATCAGTCCCAAGAAACCACTAGTCTAGTGTAGTTTGGTATGTTCTCTGTCTGTGTGCATGTCCTCCAACCTTTTAAAAATCAATTGCCATGGTTAGATACGATAAAGGACATCATAAAGACACAGCACAATACTAAATTTTTAAATATTGCCTGTCCTGATAATAATAGATCCTGCCTGTTGTATTGTTGCTAAATAAAGCCCTGTGATGCCTCCGTAATCCGTATTGGAAAAGCAGGAGGTTAGACAAGTCTTACTCTTACAAGAACCCAAAGTCATTTTCGTAGTCACCTATCAAGTCAGTCAAGAAATGTCCTTATGTCTGTTTTAATTTCTATAATGCATTTACACTCACTTGCCCTTTATTGAGTGCAACTTTTCAACTGGTACCCAAGGCAAATATCTAACCAGTCAAATCACCTGCATTAGGTATGCAGACCTGGTCAAAACGACGTGCTGCAAGACGACAAACTGGCCAGAAAGGTGATTTAAGTGACTTTGAAAGTGGCTTAGTTGTTTGTGCCTGACGGGCTGGTCTGAATATCTCAGAAACCTCTGATCTACTTCGATTGTCACATGTAGCCATCTTTACAGTTTACAGAGAATGATCCAAGAAGGAGAAAATATCCAGCGAGCACCAGTTATCTGGGCAAAAATACCTTGGTGATACCAGAGAGCAGAAGAGAATGGCCAGACTGGTTCAGCTGATAGAAAGCTAGCAGTAACGCAAACGCAGCAACCACTGAGGTATGCAGAAGAACATCAACGAATGTACAGCACATCAAACTTTGTAGCAGATGGGCTACAACAGCAGAAGCCCGCACTCAATGCCACGCCTATCAGCTAAGAACAGGCTACCAATTGCAGACGCTGAGCAAAATTTGGACACTGAAGATTGGAAAAACGTTGCCCGGTTTGACGAGTCTCCTTTTCTTAAGATGGTAGTGTCTGAATTTGGCGTGAACGACAGGAAATCATGGGTCCATCCTAAAATGTATCAACGGTTCAGGATATTGGTGGCGTCACTGGGGTGGAGATATTTTCCTGGCACGATTTTGGACCTTCGTTTAAACACCACGGCCTGCCTGAGTATTACTGCTGATCATGTGTAACTTTTTATGACCACAGCGTACCAACCTTCTACCTTCCATTAAACATCCCAATGAGTTCACTGTACTCAAATGACCTCCACAGGAATGTGCAACCGACAAATCTGCATCTCTGATGAACGTTTCCAGCACTGAATCTATGCCACGAAGAATTAAGGCAGTTACGAAGGCAAAGGAGGGTTCAAATCAATATAAGCAATAAAGTGGCCAGTGAGTGGATATTCATAGGTCTTTCTCATGCTGCTGTTTTGTTCTGATCAGTTTGGAGAAAGACAGAAGAACACCACACACACACACACACACACACACACACTAGCACAAGTGAGATCAGATTTCACTGCCGATAGAAACGCAATGACATGAACAGGTGTAACTCATTTCCAGGGGCGACAGAGAATAAGAGAATTTTAAAGAGTCATTAACTCATTCAGCCTTGATATTTACTCACAGGCATGGGGTGGTTTTGGAGAGGAGGCACTGAATCCTGCCTGCACTCATATAATGCTTCATTCATCATTTTTCATATTTCATACCAGCTTAAGCCAATTAAGGGGATTGATAGTGGTTGGGTGGGTTTGGGGTTTAATCCAAATCCCAAATCCCAAAAGCCTGGGTCCTTTCTGTTGTGAAGTCTGTATGTACCACTCTCTGGTTTCCTCTCACAGTCTAAAGACATGCTTGTTAGGGTAATTGGCATCTCTAAAAAGGCCCTTAGTGTGTGACTGTGTACGTGATTCTGTGTGTATGTGTCCTACGATGGATTGATGCCCCGTCAAGGGTTGTTCTTGCCCTTGCGCCCAGAATTGCTGGCCACCCCGCCACCCCGTGTGGATTAAGCGAAAAATAATGGATGGATGAATAAATATAATAAATGAGTGCTAAACTTTTGTTTTTAACGTTTCAGACACACACACACCCCCCAAGTAAAACAACAATGTAATAAATTAACTGCAGTGTTTACATACTGAACTATGTTAAAAGTTATTCTCTCTAATCCTTGTAGGGAAAAAATCAAACAGTTTACAGGCACTGTTAATGCCATGAAACATTTCCTTCACTGCAGGCTTTCTTCCTATTCAGGAGTAAGTGTTAAGGCGTATCTGGTCCCACTTCCTGCTGGGTGTGTGTAGGACAGTGACTTGCGTCTATAAAAGGAAAGGAAAGAGGCAGCTTTTAGATCTGTGTATTGTCATGCTGGCTCTCTCTGCAGGCTTCAGGAGGAGATAACTCAGAGAGAAGAGGCTGAGAACAACCTCGCAGCATTTAGAGCTGTAAGTACACACACACACACACACACACACACACACACACACACACACACACACACACACACACACACACACACACACACACACCCCTTCCTTAATAACAGTGACTCTGGAGGTTCGTCTGTGTGTCAACATTGGTTCGTTTTTCAAATGTTTTTTTTGTTTGTTTGTTTATTTTTTTTCCCCCAAACCTGCTGAAGTTCTCGATGCACACGCCGTGTTTGGTGCCGGTGTATCTGCGGTCCACCTGGACCTTCAGCTCGGGATCGAAGAGCAGCACGAAAGAAATCAAGCTTTGATCTCTGCAAAGAAAGAAAAGACATCTAGCCGTGCTGGGTCCCTGAGCGAGGTCCTCAACCCTCGTTTACTGATACTGACATGGGTTATCACACTAAAGGCGTCTGAATACTTAAGGCTGCACCTGGTCATGTAGAGCAGGAACGAGTCCTTGACCACCAGCCAGCGATGGGACCAGCGGAAGCAGAGCTGATGGTGTCCGAAACAGTTGAGGCCCTGGATACGGTGTCCACCCGACCTCTTGACAATGAAACCCTCTCTAATAAAGAGAAGAAAGAAGGGAAAATGAGAAGGGATGCGAAAAGCTAAATGAGCAAGCGAGATCAAACTGAGCCGAAGGTGAAAAGGCAAACCTGCGAACGATAAAAAGAAGAGACGACGGAAGAAAGAACGAAATAAGAAGGTAAAAAACAAACAGGCAAGGGAAGAGGATAAAGTGTGAAAACACCAAAGGATAAACATTCAGAAGGTGGAAAGGCGTGAAGAAAAGATACGAAAAGATACGAGCCAGAAGGGCAGGGGGAAAACTACACAATACAAAGAACAAAAAGAAAGAAAAAAAGGGGAGCAAATCACACGCAGACACGCCCACACCCTTAATTTTACTCACAGGCCTTTGCAGCCGAGGTCTTTGATAAAGGAGAGAGGGCTGATCGCCAGGAACTCCAGCTAAGAAAAAAAACAAAAAAGCAAAAGTTAACAATGTTAAAGTTAACTGTGTGTGTGTCTGTGTGTGTGTGTGTCTGTGTGTGTGTGTGTGTGTGTGTGTGTGTGTGTGTGTGTGTGTGTGTGT
>JAUZST010010139.1:0-12577 GCA_034779995.1 Parotocinclus haroldoi | reverse complement strand
TTTGAATTAATAAAATGGTTAAACCTGGAAAAGAGTAGAATCCTTCCAAACTTTGGCAGAGTGAGCCTAAATATATGTTGAAAATGCATGTTAGAACTGGTGTATACATGATTTTAATTTCCAATCTTTTTTTAATCCCAGCCTTGATTTGATCTAATCTAATATAAACAGATTCTCTTTGTCTTTCTCTTCAAATGTTTTTCGTTTTGGACAACTTTTAAGAAAACGTTTCGTCTATGAAAAGCTCGTGGCTCGTGGCATTATTTTGGATCTTTTCGGGTGATTAAATCCTGACGCTCGTGTGGTTGAATATTTTAGATGTTGACGTTTTGACTCCACGTGGCCGCTCTCCAAGTCTGACTGAGCTTTCATGCAGCCTTTTCTCGCTGCCTCCATCCACGCAGCCACTTCTCTTTCATCTGCCTCTTTGATCACTCCGTCCCTCCACCTCTTTTCGAACGGACACGGGTACGAACTCGCAGCGAGAGCTTAGAGCGTCGGGACGTCCCCCGCCCAAACTAGCTGCTTTGATTTCGATGCGGCGTGGCAGCGTCACAACCAAAGCCTTTTACTGCTCGTATGGTGTAAAATACAAACGTACTGTCCTCTAGGGAGGAAGTGGAGGGTGTAGGTAGAGGCAAAGACGCCACTCGGACTGTTAGAGAGGGTTAAAAGTAGATTATTTTAAAAGAAAAATACAAATGAGAGTGTAAGTTATTGGCTTAGTTTGAAATTAAAACCTTTTCTAACCCAATAAGCGCGCGCGCGCACACACACACACACACACACACTCGTAGAGTCTCGCTCTCGATCCATCAGCCCGCAAACGAAGCAGACCTGCTGTGTGATGGAGTGCTGCGATCAAACGGGCCGCCTCGGTTAATTTAAACGGGACTGCAGGCTCCGGAGACGAGACGAAACGGGCAGGTGTGGAAATGACATCAGCACCAGCATCTGCTTCCTCCTCGGACCCCTCCCTCACTTCCTTTAACGGCCCGCGTTGGGCATTTTCCCCCGAAATAAAGCGAGAAACGTCTAATAATAATAATAATAACGTTTTGGACGCGTCGTTTCAGGTCTACATCAGGATCCTGGACAACGAGTGGAACGTTTACCGGCGCTACGCCGAGTTCAGGGCGCTCCACTACCACCTCCGGGGGCAGTTCCCTCAGGTCGACACCTACAACTTCCCCCCCAAAAAAGCCATCGGGAACAAGGTAGGAGGAAATGCCCATGGCGACTTTTATTTATTTCATTTTTTTTTTTTTAAGCGATACTTCTTCTTCTAAAAAATAAAATAAATAAATATCTTAACGCAACGCAAATCTTTAGTCGCCCCGCGATGGACAGATCTCAGAAGTCTGCCTCCGGCGTCCTGCTGTGAGATAAACTGAATAAACCACGCCCTCTGGTGTTCGAAAATGCAACTGCGCCCCAATGGCGTTACTAAAGAGAACGCCGGTCAGGTTGCCAGACGCTCTGTCGTTACATCCTTCCTTACCACAGACCTAAAATCCTAAAGGGAACTCGTGTGTGTGTGTGTGTGTGTGTGTGTGTGTGTGTGTGTGTGTGTGTGTGTGTGTGTGTGGGGGGGGGGTGTCTTTAGGGGTTTGGGACCCTGATGAGGTCACTCCACGACCCAGAGAAGCCCGAAACGTTGTTGTTGGCGTTTCTTTAGCAGGAAATGAATCTGTTCTGTTCCTTCTCGGCGTCGGCTTCCTCCTGACCGGTCGTTATCTTGTTTGTCCTTGGTGTCTTTTGGCCGAGCGTATGCTTTCACCCCGTCCACCCCTTTCGGGTGCTTTTACCAAGTGCGCGGGGGGTCGGGCCGGTTTTGGCAGAGATGATCTCTGTAAGAACGGTGAGAGGAGAAGAGCAGGGCATGTGGGATAATGAGGTCCAGGCCAGCTGGACTGACTGCTGCTCATCCTGCGCTCCTCTTTCTCGTGGCTCGTCTCGGGTGAGCTCCTGGACGATAATTGGTCGGTGGCACGCTCTCCTCTCCCCTGCCTGTGATTTCTGAGGGGGCGCCAGCTGGGCCCGCTGCTCGGAGCGTCAACGCTAGACTTTCAGCTGATTAATCGGCACCCGGGCCTGGAGAGACACAATCCCTCCTAACTCAAGGACGGGCAGTCAGGAGAGCCGGGCGAGCTCTGTTTCGGAGTTTGCAGAAGTCAGCGTGGCGAGCGCCCTCTATCGGGGGGTTTCGGGGGGGTGGCGGGGGGGGGATGCGTCCTGTCCCGTAATGGACCTTTTGTGGTGGGAGTCCTGACCGAGATATCGGATTGTTCCCGCTCCTCTCCTGCAGTGGGCGCAAAATCGTTCTCTTCTCGTTCTCCCCCTTCAGATGAGCCCTGAACACCCCTAACACCCCAAACCCTGACCCTGAGCCCGGCGTTGTGCCGTCGGTACGAACCCGAGGCGCGATCGTACAGCTCCGCTCCTCCGGCGGCTCCTTTAAGTGGCCGGGCGTGAATCCCGACACCGCGGGGTGCCGCTCTTTATTATTTATGAGAGCGCATCGAGAATGTATGAGCACCACGCCTGCCGGAGCTCCCTCCGCGCCCCGTCGAGGTGAAGGAGAGCCGTGTTTTTAGCAGCGTGTTCTGTCTGGGGGACGAGCGATGTGCCGGCGCCGGTCTCTCGGCGTGTCACACCCTGTCTGCTCGGGGCATGTCAGAGCTCTCCGTGCACAGCCGTCCTGACAGCTCCTAAATGCCTGATTTGTTCAGGCCTGAGCCAGCAGACACGCTAAATGTTCCCGAGCGCCCGCTGTCAAAACTGGCCCCAGCAACACGAACCGGGAGGAGGGGTGAGATCAAAGAGGAGGGCTTCGGATCGATCGTATGTAGAGCTCGTTAACGCCGCAATTAATTAGCGAACGCCCTTTCCGTCTACCTGTGCTGTTTGTAAGGGAGAGCGTTTTTTTTTTTTTTAAATGAAGCTAAAACTAAACGGGCGGAGGGGCGAAACGTTAGCGGGCCCCGAGGCGGGTGGGCTACAACGCCTGAAAAACACGTCATCGGACGGACAAGAACAAAAAACGGAGGCGGGACGGGCCACCGCGGACGAATCTTCCACTTCTGAGAGTCGAGAAGCGGATTCTTGGGCGGGTCGGGTCAAACCTTGAGGCGGGAGGGCCACAACGGGTTTCTCTAGTGAGGACCTGAGTGATTCCTGGCCAAGACGCCACCGGTTGTGAGTCAGCATTTTAAAAACGAGTTTCGAGATTTCTCCTTCCGAAGCCTTCGCTCGATTCCTGAGGCGTTGTGCCATTATTTACCTCGCAGATTTCCCAGCAGCTGTGCTCGCCAGATGTAGGCGCCTGGCCGCTGTACCACACGGCTGCGGGCCGGGCCGGAGCCGGAGGCAGGAGCGCGGGGATCTCTGGCCGTTTGGATTCTGCCACGGCGCCCTTTTTAGCGTGACAGACAGCCTCTGACAGCTGTTTGGCCGCCGGCGCTCCTCACGAGACGCTCGTCTGGCTGAACCGTTTAGCGGCTCCGCGCCGCGACTCGCGAGCTTGCTCGTTTGTCACCGTTTCCCGTGCCACGCCGCTTCCGCTCTCCGGTCCGACTGTTGTTTGGCCCGGACTGAATTATTGAGAGGGCGAGTGGTGCATTAGGTGCCCTGTTTATTCATGCGTCCTTTTACACGGCTCGTTCGGACCTGGGACCCGCCCCGACCACTTTATTACCCTCCATTATGAGCCTCGATGTTTTATTTAAAGGCGGAATGCCGAAAGAAAAGAGGTCGACGAAGGAAGGACTGCCGTTTGGGGTTTTAATTGAGCCTCTTGATTGAGCTCCTGTTTTTTGCGAATGCATGAGGCGTAAGCGCTGCCCTAAAATCGTTATTTAATGCACCAGAAGGCCCGCGTTGCAACCCTTGAGGCGGATGGGCAGCGACAGAGGCAAAGGTTCCATTCCTGGGGATCCCAACGCCGGTAATGATCGGGACGTAAACGTCCGACCCGTTGATTCGGTGCCTGACTTGAGGCGGAAAACGCATCGAACCCTGAGGCGGATGAGCTACAACAGAGCTTTTACCTGACGCTCTAGGAAGGCAAGCCTCGGATTGAGAGCAGTCAGAGCAAACCTGCAGTCGAGTGGGCTGTAACAACAGGCTGCATCTCTGACCGTCCTGAAAAACGCACGCCGAAGATGAACCGCGTCAAACCCTGAGGCGGGTGGGCCACAACAACAGAAAGTCGGCACCTGATAGGCCACGGGGACACATCGTCGGTCATCCCAACGCGTCAGTCCTCGAGTCGGGTGGGCTACAACGGGTAGAGGAATATAAGTGTGAGGATTATCTCGCTGATTTTTTTTTTTTTTTATGTTTTTCTTTTTTTTTTTTTTGGGTAATCCCTGCCATGAGAGGAAACCGGGGCGTCCTGCGCGTATCGCTGAGCTGTTCGTGTCCCTCGCATCACTACTAGCGGGGATCGACCGTCGGCTCGCCAGCAGCTGGGTCCCCAAAAGACCTCCATACCCAGTCCCGAGCGTCATCCAATCAAAAGTAGCCTCTGAGAGCCTTTTTATAGGGCAGCGCTATAAAGGGAGCGCTTTAACGCCCTCTGGTGGTGAGAGCAAGCGTCTAATCAGAGCACATCGTCCTTCTGAACCCTTATCCTGCCACACAGAAAGAAAACCGAAACATATAACGAATTTCGGTGCAGCTCGCGGTGTTGGGCGCTCGGTCCCCGCTAGGTCAGTTGACCTGGACGTTTTCGGACGTCCAGCTGAGCTGAGGTGAGGTGAGGTGAGATGACATGAGAGGAGTCCCAGCAGCAGGTAGAGCGGGCAACTTCGGATCCGTAACCAGTAAGATCCAATTAGGCAGGTCTGAGGAGTGAGACCAACAGCTAAGATATTTTTGGATTGTTTTGGCAGAAGGCGCTAGTTGTGTTATGAGCTGTGCCCTGGTTCCTGACACTAAGCATTAAACCGGCCCTGGCAGGCACAGCCCTCACCGAGAACCAAACCTGACAGCGCTGATCTCCTGCTCATATCCTGTGTCATAACCACATTTTTATGTCTGTATGAGGTCCGGGATTTCATCTTCAAACCTTACCGAGGAAAAGCCCAGTTTGTGACCGTACTGATAAAAAAATATATATATATATGAGGATTGGAACGTTTAGCCTGGTGTTGTACTTCTTATTTAGCGATTCCCATCTTTCTGATTCTTTCCTTGAAAGCCTGAAACGACGAACTATTTTAAAACTGCGATTCTCTTTTCCGCCACCAGGTGTCGCTGGTACGGCTTTAAGATTTGTATTTAAACCCTTCGCGTTGCCGTCACGTCACGAACGACAAACCGTATCGCCTTCAGTGACGAACCCAGGCGACCATCCGGTTGGCACTGTTGCCGATGATACGAGGGGCACTAATAGTTCAGCATTAATAAAGGCCGTTCAAATAAACCGGTGTTGTTCGGCATGATAACTCCCCCCCCGTGTACGACGTATCTATGCGTCCACGGGGTACACTGAGAGAGTGTGTGTGTGTGTGTGTGTAGGATGCAAAGTTTGTGGAGGAGAGGAGGAAGCAGCTGCAGGTTTACCTGCGCATGGTGATGAACAAGCTCATCCAGACACTGCCCGAATTCATCGCCCGTCCCACCAAGGAGACCCTGCTGCAGCTGCTGCCGTTCTGCCAGTAGGTACCAACGCGCATCACCTACGAAGGTGACGATCGCTCGTGGGCACCCCTGGTAAAAAAAAAAAAGGACGAGTTTAGAAAAAAAAAGAAAGGTTAAGAAAACGTTCAAGAACGTATTTTTTCTCCCCAAGAGCACCACCAGTTCTTAACGCGTTTCTTGAGACACTTTTGCGAATCTGTCCGCGGCTGATCTGTGTATTCCCGAGTTGGGAAAGACAAACGAACAGGGTTCAAACGAGGGGGAAAAAAAACAATGGCCGGGAAACGGATATAAAAACTACAAATCTATAGTCAAAAAAATCAACCGGAACCGTGACAAACTGCGAAGCAAACTTGGAACCGTGTGGAGCTTTTGGCCGGCTCGTGAAAACGAGGTCGTTAGGTGCCCACTGTTAAGCATGGTGGAGGGCATCTTGGGCTTTTATTTTTGGCTCTTCCAGCAGGACGGCGATCCAGAACGTGAGCAGAGACGCGAGAGCCAGGGCGAAACCCCGCCCTGTCCTTATTTATATCGTTTCTATATACCACCCCCACCCCCACCCCCGTGCCGTGTTTATATATAGCCCCCGTATTCGGGGCCTGTCATTTCCTACAATCGGCCTCGCTAATTCTCCGGCGCTCGGCTCCTCCGTTTATCGGCTTCCTCATCCTTTCACACGCCGAATTACTGTCAGTCTGAGCCCGCTCCAATTAGAACCGGGAGATTAATAACAAAAAAAAGCACCCCTCCCCTCATCGGGATGAGTTCGGCGGGATCCGGACGTCTGGAGCTAATTTAACGGCTTAGCCTAATTGGCCCGCCGAGCCCCCTGTGAGTCGGCCCGCGGCTCTGGGGGAGAACGGGGACGGTTCGAGGAGTTTAACGGCCAATCGGCGACGTTTTGGAGCGCGTTTATTCCGCTCCGAAGTTTAACGGCGCCCCCCTGAGACGGGATTGAGGTTTGACGTTAAAAATGATAACTTTTCGGATTAAACCCAAAAAAAAAATAAATAAATCTGAAGCATAAGAATTAGGAAACTAAGAATTTAGTGTTTACGAATGTACAAAAGATTTTGAGTATTTGTCAGCTTTTGAGCTTCGTATAGGACCTTTTTGTGACTGGCCTTCAGGAATTATTCGTCCTAAAAACAAACAAAAAAAAAAAATCAACAAGCTCTCGTCTGTTTGATTTATTTTTTTTTGGGGGGGGGGGAAATATGGCGATTTTTTTATATATATATATATCAGTGCCGTCTTGATGGCGGAAATATCGCAACGTGAATTTCACCGGTGCGCCCCGAGACGCGTGTGTAGTCTGTACTGACACCTAGTGGACAGGAGAGGACTTGGACGCTGCACGTTTGCAGTTAGTAAGCAGCGATAAGAGCCGACTTTCGCTAGGTCTGGGTCGAGCTCACAACCATAATCAGCAAACTGGCCGATCGGGTGGAGAACATGCCAAACCGCACGCGGCCGAGACCCTGGCGCGTCGCGTCGCACCCCCAGCCTTTGTTCCCGACCTCGTTTCTCCCTCTCAGCGCCCCAAATCTCCTCAGGTGGTCAAATAGCGCTCTTGGTTCCGCAGTGTCACGGTTGCCGGGGTAACCGAGGTAGTCCGGAAGCAATCTAACGGCTCCCGGGTTGGTATTTCTCCATAATGACGCTCACAGCGATCCCTTTATTACAAAACGGAAGACGTGTAAGCCGCTGAGCCAGGTTTTCGGGGTGTGGGGGTTGTGGGGGTTGTGGGGGTGGGGGGTTTCAACAGGTTCCATGAACACCGCCCGGTTACAGCAGCAGGGCTTTAGTGTTTAGCCAAAGAAAGACTAGGAGGGATAGGGCTGTAATCCTAAGGGGTGTCCACATACTTTTGGTTGGGACGGGATCACTGATCAGTGCTCGTTTCTCCACAGAGACTGTCCTGCCTCGGGTGAAAGCGGGAATAAAACCGCCCGATCCAAAGCCTCGTCCCGCTTCCCTCGCCTCGGGCGCGGCTCTGCTCGAGAGTCCCGCAACCCGGAGCCCCAGAGCGGAGATCTCTGACCCGAGACGTCTGCTGGGGCCTGAGCTTCGGATTCGCCGTTCCGGGATCTGTCCGGGTTCCTCGCTGGAGTTTCTGTTACTATGGTTCCTCTTGTGCCAGAAAAGCGGGACGTGGAACCGTTTTAGGAACCTCGCGCCCACGGTGCCGTCACGACCAAGACCAAGACCAAACACTTTTTTTTTTTTTTTTTAAATCGTTTCTTATGGAAAATGAGTTTGCATTATTGTGTCCGACCCCGAGCCCCAGAGCCCACCGGCCCCGGAAACATGTTCCCGGGGCTCCCCATTAAGCCGGACACAGTGGGGTTCGAGCGGCCGTAACGGAGCGACTCGGCGGGACGGCCCGAACTCGTTTTCCATTCTTACCTCGGGAGGCATCGCCGCTTTAAACGGATCCTGTACTCTTAACGAAGCTTCGGTATCTCGTTATGGCGCAGACTTACGATATGGGATTCGTACGTCATCACTACGCACTCGGGGGCACACGCTGTATCGGGCGAGGTCCGGCCGCCAGCCTTAAATCAACTCTAATAAAACTGGGGGGAAAAAAATCTGCAATCGTTCTGGGTTTGGTTTGTTTGTTTTCACATCTGAAACTTTTTACGGCCGGGTATTGATAGGGGGCGCTCTTGCAGTGTCCGGGCGATGATCTTGCCACGTTGGTGTGGTGCAATGGTATTCGCTTTTTAGAAGCAAACCGCTCAGGGAGGGAAGAGTGTGTGTGTGTGTGTGTGTGTGTGTGTGTGTGTGTGTGTGTGTGTGTGTGTGTGTGTGTGTGTGTGTTTCTGTAGTTAATTTTATGTAATAGTCATGTGAGTGTTGGTGTGTACACTCTTGTATGCATGTATGAACATTTTAAAGTGGATTCATAAAATTCTGTATTCCAATTGACCAAACGCACCCATAATGGGTGATGCCAACCTGTAGCAGGGGCCTGGGTGGTGGCAATGTAGCCGCTGCTAGCTTAAGTCCTCAGCATCAGGCATCTCCAATGCTTAGTGGACTGTACTTAGTAGGTTTGTTATGGGAAGATCACCGGACCCCACACCACTCAACTCTTCTCTCTGAGGTCATCTCAAATAAATTGTGTGTGCTGAGAAAATCCACCTGCAACCTACATCACCTTCAGCATGGAGGCTTGTGAGAGCATTTTTCCTGAGATTCTCATTCTGGTTCATAACGTACATAGTACATTGAACACGTCGAATAGCTGTGCATCACAGGCAACGTTCACAGTTGTTGTCGTTGTTGTTGTCGCTGTGTTGCTAGCTTTTGAACCGCAAGAGATATTGCAAATCCAATTATAGCAGTCAATTTTTGAGACAATTCTGGTCTTCTTTGATATGCTATATGACGAGAAAACTTACCCATGATCCAATTTGGCGGCAATGTTCCGGACATAGCCTAAAAGACAATAACCATATTCAAACGTTACTTGCAGGGGTATTTAGATGCAACATTTTCTCATTTGTTTCTGAAATAAAAGGGCGTCCTCTGTCTCTTAACTCACCCTGTATATCTATGACCACAGTCTTCTCAAGAAATTAGTTCGTTTTTTCAGCAAGTGTAGAATACAGTGTATACACAATATATGCAGAGGTATGGACGAACGTACATTTACATTTACATTTAGCATTTACAGCATTTAGCAGATGCCTTTATCCAGAGCGACTTACAACTCATAGTCTTACAATCCAAGCAATTTGTGGGTTAAGGGCCTTGCTCAAGGACCCAACTGTGGCAACTTGGCAGAGGTGGGATTTGAACCCTGGGCCTTCTGGTCCAGTAACTTAACTACTACTACTACTAAGATACTATATAGTATTTTACAGAGTTCCTTATGTAATACACTGTATGGCCAAAATTATATAAGTGTAGTGCATTTTGCTTAGTGTTGTGTACGGGCGCTTGAAAATATACTTTATTAAAGGGGTCACTGCAGAAGAAGTTTGGGAACCACTGCCATAGACCAGCAGTCGCAGCATGAATTGCAGTCATCACCCCAGTGACTAATGACACTTTAAAAGGTTTACACCTTCTAAATGAGTCAGTTTGCTGAATTCCTGTCCTGCCCTATTAAAGTGAAAACCGCAATGAAATGCTGTGCCCACTTTGATAGAGAACTTAACTGGTTTCCACTCCATCAGGCACCTCTGATATGAATTGGAATGGTAACTATGAGCAACGTTGTCTAACGTGAATGTCTGACATTATAGTCATACTCAAATGTAGTGTAAAGCTCTCTGAGAAGAGTGAAGGCTGGTGAAAGAAACTTCGGAACACAATCTATAGTAATTCTGATGTTTTTGAGTATCTAAAAAATATAGGATCCCAGTTAATTTAGGGCTATTTTTTATGTCTATATTCTAGCATTCAGCATTTTAAGCATAACCACAATTGGTTTCAGTGTGGATTAGGTAGGTGACGATGCAAACAAGTCTCGCTGTACTTAAGGAAAACCACAAGACGTAAGCAGAGTGTAACTGCTATTTGCCTCCTCTTCTCATGTGAGGCTAATCTTAAAAAGGACAAATATCGAAGTGATTATGATATCTAGGGAAGCTGTTGGCCCTCCATGTGTGGGATGAATAATTATGTGACATGTGACATTAAACAGAGAGAAGTCTGCCAACACACATCTTTTGAAATCTAAACTTGTGCAAATGGGTGCAACCCAGGAAATATCATATGGAGGGAGTGACTCAAAGCCAAGATATTACCAATTAAAGGTAACCTGGTAATTATCTTGTGTTTGTGTGTGAAAGAGGATTTACAGTATAAGGAATTTAATGCCTTTGAAAGAGTATTTGTGTAGGTATACAACTTTAAACTGACTCATACATTTGTTATCGAAGCAAAAATCTGGGATATGAAACATTTTACATGTAACAAGTCATATCCATTTTGAAATGACGTAAAGAAAACTACTTTAATCCAAACACGGCAACCCTGTTGCCTTCTCCAATATTGGTATGAATGAAAAAAGAAAAAAAATACAGCATAAATGGATACGAATGGAAATATATCCACAAACTTAGGATCTGTACAAATAACATCCAAGAGGTATCAAATAAAATAAGTAACAGTCAATACAGGTAAAATTACTGTTTTCAGTGGTAAATATTGAAGTCATTAATATGGTGATTTTTATTTTATTTTTTTTTAATGTTTGCGTGTGCGTTTAGAAGGTTAAGGGCTTCGCTCCAGAACCAGATAATGGCAGCTTGGTGGAACCTGCTTAGTAGTCCAGAACCTTAACCACTAATCTACAACTATCCACCACTGGACGGTCCTATCGGGTGCCTAGATCTTGTAATTATTTTGCCTTAAAAGGGCATTTTGAACAAAGAATGAAACAATCAGATAAAGAACGGGTCTCACTGCTATGAGAGAGGGCAATGGGCTGGAGTAATGCAGTAATGTTTAAATAATCTCTGGCTCAGTGTAGCACTCTTGTCATTGAAAATGCTAAATCTGCTGGGCTGTAGTAATGACAGTCTTGTAATTCTTTAATTACTTACAGCATGGCATGGCATAAAGGGTGTTGTGTATTGCATGCCATTCATCGTTTTGTGTTTGTGAGTGGCTTCTAAGAACTTACAAGTGCTGTATCAAGCTTGGCAGCAAAATGGAAGTGGCAGTCTTCCAAAGGAGGCAGGATTATTCGAAGAGGGGGAGAAACTCAATGAAAAGCAGCTTTTTGTCTTTCTGCTGTAGACATGATGCAACCTACGCAAAAGATACATGAACAGCATTTAATTATTGGCAAACCACACACTTATTAATCATTTTTGCAATTTCATCCAGTTTTATGTGCAGTAAAATGGACTGGCCACTTCCTGGATGTCTAGTGCTTAACACTGCGCTGTTATGATGGTATGTAAGGACAATGACCAGAGTTGTGTATATTTGTATTTCCTAATCATGCTGGCAGCTGTTTTGAAGCTCGTGGTTCATATTACTGTGGGCTATCCCACGCAAATTTTTGAGTTTTCTGTAATGCGTTTGTCAGTTGTGTGATTTCTGCATTTTGAAATACATTCTTATTTGGAATTATGTGTAGTGTGGGGTGAGTGGATTTGCATTGTGATCGTGTGCCATAGTAGCCCTTCTGTGGGTTCAGGCTAGATAAGAATGGCATGCACTTAAACATGCGATCATAGTCGGATTTCTGCAGGTACCTGATTATGCATACAGCACTCGCTGATCTAGAAATCAGTTCAGGAAATCCTATAGAGAGAACTGTATTTTAGCTTAGTAATATTTCTCTGAGCTTGTATACCCTTATTATGATTGCTATTGGTTTTTTTCAGTTTGCACATGCACACAGTGCAACACGGGGGTGTAACATGGTTGTCAGGTCTGCTTTCGAAGGAATGAGCTTTTTTTTCCACATTCCAAGCCATTACACCCTCTGTGTTATGATCGGTCACCTCAAAGAACCAGTTGTGTCCAATACTGCACTCAGAAGATATTTTAGTGAAGAAACCCCAACTGCAACTCCTCACACTTTTTTTGGCAGTTCTATTTGCGGAGCTTTTTAAAGTAAACTTTAGAATAAAAAAATGCAAGGTAAGAAACTGACAAGAATATACACATTAACTACAGTACAGTTGGAGGGAAAGGGATTAGATGAAACCTTCCTTTACATTCACAATATTGGAAAATCTGGTCTAGTATCCTTGCTCCTACACAATTAAAAAAAATTTTTTTTTTTGTTTTTGACTTTAAATTATAATTTGTGAAGTCATTGTTCATCTGGCAGCTGGTTGGATTGGCTTTTATATATATATATATATATGTATGTATGTATGTATGTATGTATGTATGTATGTATGTGTGTGTGTGTATGTATGTATGTATGTATGTATGTATGTGTGTGTGTATA